>JAUJEN010000258.1:0-106576 GCA_030448925.1 Citrus cavaleriei | reverse complement strand
AGAAGTTACGGGCCGCTTCCGCATAATCCTGATTCTAAGCTTTTTCACCGGCACCTTAGTATCAAGCAATCATGCTATCTCACTTAAAAGGCTTAAAGCGAGGGATGGATCTTACAGCTGTGCATGATATCTTGTTAAAAACTGTTATAAGGATGAAGAGGGTGCAAGTTGAGTTTGGGAGCTTCTTGTTTTCATCTATAAGCTATTTACCTTCTTAGGACTTGAAATGAGAACTATGGAAAAATGTGATTTTCTCACCTTTAAAGAAACTGATAGCACCTTCTCTATAGTTTTTTTGGCATTATATTTCATGATATGGCAGTGATACATCGCGGCTTTCTTGCAGTGTGAAAACTATTTGTTTCTTATGTATAATCTTCCTTATGTGGACTTTGCTTGTAATCATCTAATTTGTTATGATTCCTGTTATTTAGTTAGTTTTAGTTCCAAGAATGGACACAACAAGTTCAAGATATGTTGGAACAAAAATTTTGGGGATATTGCATTCAGAGATGTCAGTGATTTCAAAATGCTATCGAAAGTATTTACCAAAGGTACCTCTGCATCATCTGCTTTTTTCTTCATTATTTTAGGTGCAGTGAAATCCAACTATTCCTGAATTGTCTTGAAGGATGATGAATATGAGTATTACATGTTGAATGCCGACGATTTGTTTTTTACAGCTTCAAGTTCAGTTGGTATCAATGATGTCTGTTCCTCGGGTACCGCTTTTTGTGGACGAAAATTGTCGTATTTCCGATGATTGGAACAAGCAGAGCTTGCCTTGAGAGATGCTATGCAGGCTCAGGTTTGCTTACCGGTGCCCCACTGCCTTCTACATGCGCTCTTGCACTTAACAAGCTTGGAAATGGAAAACTGATGCCCAGGATGCTTAATGATGGAGCCTCCTTTTGAAGCAGTACAAACATTAAGCATTTAGACGGATGCAAGCAATTTTATTTCAGATATTTAAAGAGGTTATTTTTTCTGTTGACGTCCTCCCTTCTGTCCTGACCTGTTCTGTTGGCAAAATAGTTTCTCTCTATCATATATATAAAAAGAAATGTAAAAGTTCATTAATAGGAGAACAATAAGAAGATAAGTGACAAACTGTGAATTGTTAGTTTATTTACGAGAAATAGCCAGCAAGGAGACTAATTATTAACGAAAGCACAGTATTGTCATATCCTTCTGTATGGGGTTTGATATCAATTGTGACATCAAAGATACAACATTAGCATTAACCTCCTCATTATTACTTTTGCTTGGCTTTTTGGATGATTACTTATTTTACATGGGTGGAGTTATTTCACACATCCAGCTTAAAAAGGTGATAAGCCACCATCTGTCTTCTCGCCATTCATTCTCAATTTATTTTAATTTTAAATGCAAAAATCTATCTTTTAGAATTTTGCAGAATGTCGTTAAATTAATATTCAATTAGTCGATAAATAATAATCTTTGATTAAATAATAATTTTTGTCAGTTTCTATTTGAAGTCAACTTGATAAATTAATAATTCGATAAATTTATTTTATAATAAATTTTAAAAAAATTGTTTTTTTCTAAGAAATTAATAATTAACTAATTTTAAATTAAATATATATGATATGTCTATAATTTTTTCGGGTACTAGTATAATGTTTTCTGTATTTCATTGATCATTGTTACTCTATTTAGACCTTTCAAATGAGAAATCATTGTTGTATTATGTGCTATAAAAAAAGAAATAAGAGAGATATCAACTTAATAAAAAAGTCTCCCTTGATGACCCATTTACATTGCATTTACAGATTTAATTATACAATCCAATCGTAAACATTATCAAGTACTAATTCACTCAACAAATTCAAATTAGAATTGTATCATGCGAAACAATGCATACAAAAACAAAAGATTGATAGTTAAGAGAAACTAAGTTTTGAATAATGAAATTTTATCAAAAAACCTTAATGCAGATAAAACCAAAAGTTTGGGTCCTTTTTAATACTGTTAATCCTAAATACCTGAATTTATCAAATAAAATAGATAAATATGAAATATTATTTTATGATAAAAACTCTTCTAATCAAAATAAGAAAAAAACAAATGTCTAAACTCCCGATATTTTAAAAAAGATAAAAAATCCTAAAAGTAAATAAAAAATAAAATAATGAAAAAATACAAAATGACTAGGAAAGAAACAAAACTTCTATCTCGACTCAGTGGCAAAGCAGCAGAGTTAGTTTGGTTATGGTTAAATTCGTTCTTTAACGAGAATCAATGACGGTATATAATATAAGCCCAAAATCGACACCTATAACCCCGCTATTAATATCCAAATAATATTTATCGATGTTCAAAATTATCTGGTATTTATCCAGCCGACAGCAATGGCGTTATGCCATCACACGCCTTGAGAAATTATAAATTTTCTACCTGAGTTTTGTCTACTGTCATTTCAAAATCAAATATTTGTCATCATGAACTCAAAGTCTCAAACATTATAACTCACTCATCCACAAACACACAATAATGTTTACGAAAAAAAAAAATGCAAAAGTGAAAATGTGAGTTATTATGTTTTTATTTGTAATTTTGTAAGAATTTCAGATATGAAAAAGAAAAAAATTTATAAGGGTTAAACTAAAATAAGGTAAATGGAAAATTAAATGAGGGTATATTGTGAAATTTAAATCATTCTAAATAAAAAAGCAACGAAAAACGAAAACAAGTAGTGGAAGCTATTAGTACCCGAAGTTCAATTCAAAAATCCTTAAAATCACAATGTTAAATATACCGCTATTAAACACAGCCATTTAATATGATTGAATGTACATTATGATTTTAAACACTCACAAACACACCATTTGTTTTAAGACTATTCTTTATTTAAAACCTAAAACTATCTCCCATCAACAACATTTATCTAATCAACCAATTACTTGCAAATAACATGTTAAGTTCGTCCGTTTGTAGTACAAGAAGAAAAAGAAGAAGAACCAACACAATTCTTCAAGTTCTACGAGGAAAGAAAAGACAAAAAATTGCAATAGTAGGAAGTAAGAGAGAAAATTAAATGAAAGAAGGGTGATGAATTGGATTTGAAATCGGAGTACTCTCAGCTATCAAGAAAAAATATGTGTTCCATTTTAAGGTAAGTTAAAGATAATAAAATAAATAAGCAACAAATATGAAGAAGGCATAGAAATAAAGGTTTAGGAAAATGAATTTGCTAATGAATATACTGAACAAATTTTATAGCAAGTAATGAATATTTTTTAATGTAGATAAAAAAATTAATGAATATATGTTCAGTTGGATGGATGATGACTTTGGTATTTACTAGAGAGTATAAGTAAAATTAAATTTTTAAATTTTAGTAAATTAGTAAACAGAGTAAAATAATGTTTAAAGTAAAATTTAGAGACCAATCAGCCCAATTAGCCTTACTCCCATTAAAATTATACATAGGGATGGCAATGGGGAGGGGAGGGGAGGGGACCAATCTCCCCATACCCATCCCCGATATTTCATGTATGTCACGTCAAAATCGGAATTCTTGAGAATCTATTATAATAGAATATGATCCGGGGGGTCTACGAATAATTAATAATCATTTTTATTTTCGATTTTAAATTAATCATATTAAAATAAAAATTGAGATAAAAATAAAAGTTTAAAATATATCTTCATTAATATTGATCAATTAAGTCACATTCAAAAATATAAATTATTAAAATAATTATCTTTATCAATGTCTCAATCTTCATAATCCTCCAATAAAAAAAAAAATTATTTTTATATCGACAATAAAATAAATGAAATAAATGTGAATTTAATTAATATTTTAATAAAAACTATTTGCCTGTCATATTTCTTTGTATAAATGCTGGCGAATTGAGAGATAACCCCTTTATTTCAAACCTAAAACAGTGAAATGATATAGAACGTAACTTATAGGTGCAAATATTAATAACCGTATAATATAATTATAATGTAAAATAAACTCACATCTTTGTTATGAGTCAGAAATTTAACATTAAAAGTACATTTAATGCGGATGAAGTTTGGCTGGTCTTAAAAGTTCGATTCTGTAAGAATTGTTGTAATTGGAATTATAAAATATCTCTGTGATTAAATTTAATGTAGGATTAATAGCGTTTATGCCTTCCACCAACTCAAATATTAAAATCTTCCATCCGGGTATAACTTTTCATCCAAATATGAATCTAATTCATCTGAACAACTGCACAATCTCCATTGTTTACATAATCATCAAAACTCATATCCATTTATTGTTTTCTTTATAATAGATCTAATGAAGAACTACTACAAAGTATAATCAATAAAGCAGGTTGGTGAAAACTTCAATCGATACTCTTCCACTAATTCACCGCATCACTTTCCCACATACAACTCTTTAACACCACCATAAACCATGTAGTAATATTCAATGAACTTTTTTATATCGATCAAAAGATATACCACACCCAAAATTCCACTCATATCTTGCGTATTTATAATTTTGTTATTTATTTATTAGTAATTTTAAAAATAAAATAAAATTAAAAATAAAATAAAATGGGTAGGGGATGGGATTCCTCATCCCCGTCCCTCCCCGAATAAAAATTGGGTATAAAATTATACATATAAAAAAAAAGATGTCGTGGGGATTTTTGCCATCCTTAATTATACATATATTATATCACTTTCAAATATGTTCATTTTTATTCTACAAATTTCTCATTTGACATGTGAATGAAATTCTTTTTTTACAAAGAGCAGTGATATTTGATCCCTTCAATTTCTCTCACTAACCTTCACTATTCTATTAATCCCATTTAGTTCCAAAATTACACTTACTAAAAAATAACAATATTGATTGTAAAAATAAAAATAATTCTAAAAAGTATAATTTTTTGCCGACCCCCACACCTAATAGAATTGACTCGTTGCACTGCACCTTGGTTATCTCTAACGGTTCTGTCTGACTTTTAATTGAATAACACAAATACCCGTTTATTTGAATTGAAGTAAGTTTAATTACACAAAGCCCAATCCAATATTTTATATTTACATTAATGTCCTAAATTAAATGGTTAATTATAGAGCACGTGCCCGTTTTTTTAAAACAAATTTTAAACTCGTTTAATTTGTTTAACAACGAACTTACCTATCAATTTTTTTTTTTCAAGTAAAAGGATTTTATTTTTATTGCCAAAAAAAAAAACACTTCTTATTACATGTACGTTATCACCATTATTATTTTCCCTTAGAAAAACCTTATCAACTTATAAAATACGCATCCGCCACTAAAAAATAAAAATTTAAAGAGGAAGATGTTACAAAGAAATATGGAGACAACGAACAATAAATAAATAAAAAATTTGAATAAAAACCACAACACGTTCAATGTAATTTGAATCACAATTAAATTCAGCCCCTTCCACAACCATTTTCATCACCACAAAATCCTTACCCACACTATACTCTTCAACTCAATCTTCAAAATTAACCCATGAATACGCATTTGATTTTGATTACTTGATCTAGGGTTTCAAAATACAATCCCCTAAATCATAATTCAAAATAAACCCAAATAACTAATGAAACCTTAAACCCATAATAACTAAACTTAAAGGGACCTAAGAGGTGGCGACGAAAGGAAGAAGAAACAAAGCAGCCGACGCTCTAGAGTGGCGCGGTGGTAATCGCGGTAGTTGATGTTCCTCATTTAGTAATATGAAGATTAAGAAGAAACAAAGAAGATGAAGAAGAATAAAAAGAAATGGAGAAGAAGAAGAGAAGTGCTGGAGAAGAAACGGAGAAAAAGACGAAGAAAAAAGAGAAAAAATAGAGAAGAAGAAGAAAGAGAAAAACGAAATGGCGGAATAAAAAAACGACAAAAATAAAGAGAACTTTTATTAAAATTAATTTAAGTCATGGATTTCTGATTTTACCAAACCACCGTTAAACTTAACTGGGAAAATGACGAAATTCGGAGCTCTGTACAACGAGTCCATTTTATTGGGTGTGCAATGTAAAAGATCAATTTATTTAAGGTGGATAAAAAATGAAGAATTTTTCAGTTCATAATTATATTTCTCTGTTTATAATTAGAATATATAAATGATAATTTTTTTTTATTTTCATTTAAATTTTAAGGATAAAATTATTATTTTATTATAATTTTATTAACTTACAAACGATAATTAATGAATTAGTGGTTGACAGAATTTTTATTAATTTAAAATTAACGATCGATACAAAATAAATTTACGGCATACGAATTAAATATTTTAATTAAAAGGAAATTTGATGACGATATTAAATGAGAAATGAGATTTGGGCCATTGACAGCCCATTAGCTTTTTGGAGTCTAACACACGTGGACCCACTTGGACAAAATTGCGGTAAAGGATAAGCATATGAGGTGACAGTGAGTCAGTGACAGTGACCATGCCTTTATTTATTTGTTTGTTTATTTATTTTTTATAGATAAAATTACTTTGGTTAGACGATATTACTTACGTCGGCTGTGATCCAAGTCGGGCAGCGTAGAGCGTAGTTTTAAAGAGACAGGATTAAGATATTTGATAAATCTTTTTATTTTTATATTTGATAAAAAAATTGATATACTAATTTTATTAAAATTATTATTTAAAAAATATATTTATTATATAATTATAATTTCTCTACAGTTTATAACCTAAAAATTATAAACACTCAGCGCCAACTAAGACCTTAATAATCTAACATTACAGCCGTAGGAGTAGGATTCATTCATCGAAGACGGCAAAAGAAAAGTCTCCTGTCTTGATTCGTTTCTGCGTGGATAAATAAAAATGGAATTAAAAAAAAATAAAATAAAAAGGGTAGTAGTAGGTGAAAATTACATTAGATAAGACACAGCTAGATATGCGCAAAAAAGGTGAAAAGAAAAAGAAAAAGAAAAAAGGGTAACGACTTGTGGAAATAAGAAAGGTGTGTGTGAGGATCGTATCGTTGTAAGCAGGAGAAGATCATCATTGAATTTGAATTAGCGAGGGGGTGGGGGGGACGGGGTTCATCCTAATCGGTATTCTCTCTCTTTTCCCCTTTATTACTATTATTATCTGAATTCGGATTTACCTTTACCTTTTTCTTTGTCTTTGTGTAATTACATCTATATATGTATCTAATTAATTAATTAATTAATTAAAATTGTTTATGTTCTTTCCGGCTTTGTCTACTTACTAACCTTCCTGATCTATATCAATTACCACTGTTTAACTTTTTTTCTTTTTTTTTCCTTCGGTTTCCTTTCTGTGTTTTTATTTTTCTTCTTCTTCGTCTTCTTTTTTTTTTCCTTCTCCTCTCTCTCTCTCTCTCTTTTAACTTTATAATAATTAATATATAAAGATCTTTATACAAAATTGTTTCTGTTTCCATACTTGATCGATTATTATATTTCTGCACTGAATTACTGTTTATCTGTGTACAGATTTAGCTGATTTGATTTGTGTTTTTACTTTTAATCAACTGAATAACTGCATGTTAATTAATTTACCTTTTTCAATTGCTCGCGCTGTTGTAATTCAAGGTCGAGGGAGTTGAGTATATGTGTGTGTGTGGAGGATGGTTTTCATTTGGTCGCGAATGTTTCTTTGATATTAGTTCTCCATTTATTAGGGCCTGGCCGTGGATAAATTATTTTTTTGGGGCAGCATATACATACTTACTCCCAGTCCCGCCGCTTCTTTGTGTTAATTAATTCCGTTGTGATTGAAATTGTGCTTGGGATAACATTTGTATTTCACATTATTGTTCCAAAAACTTTAACTGTTGTATTGGTGTGCCCAAAAGCTTCCCTTAATTGAAAAATTGTTGATTTCCTTTTACTTAAGGCATGCATCTACTTGGAAGATACAGTTCACCCTTTTGATTTATCCCTTCAAGTCTTGTCACTTGTTGCATGTATCTGTTGTTGGTGCTTCGTAATGTTTGATTTTCCACAACTCCTGCACTTGGGATGATGCTTCCTAGACAAATGACTGAAGTTTTGCTTAGTTTCGTAGATTTTGAACAGGCCTTTACTGTAGACTGAACTCCACAGTGCCCCCTTCTGCCAAAGTGATGTGCTTTGACAGTTTGGATAACCCATTAACCTTGATTGGTGCAACTGGATGGACTGTGTCGATTGTTTTGTGTGCCTATGTGCTGATGCAGGTTGTGTAAATTACTGAGTCTATATATTGTCAATGAGGAAAATTGCTGTTTGATCACCAGAGGTTACACTAACTGGTGCACAAGTGATTTCTTTTATTTCTTTTGGCAACGCATTTTGGTGATTACGAGTTATATATGCTTGCTGTTATGCTGTTAGCATGCGTACAACACTACCTTTCTTCACTTGATCATTTTTTTTTTTTTTTTTGAATAGAATGGTGTGGGATGATACGGGCAGGACAAGCAGATTGTAATTTTATGGATAAGTCGGCACCTGGCAAGGAAGCTTGTGAGGAAGTCACGCGGGAGTTGCTCATTGCCATCTCATACACTCTTCCAGACAACACTTCTGCTTCAAAATTGTCATCAGAAATTCCCAACGGTGAAACGCCGGCTACTAAAGTGAGTACGGATTATGATGGAGCAGAGAAGTATAGGGCTGAGCTGATAGCAATATCAAATTCAGAGTCACCAGCTACACCGGAAGAGCATTAAGACTGGACAGGCAGGGGGCTGCTTGTGTTGGGTGTGGAAACCTTTGTTGTTTGTTTTCTTTTCTTTTGTTTTCTTTTTGCATGATAAAAACTTATTGTTAAATGGCAACTTGTAATATAGAACTTATGTTCTGTTGCGAGATAGGACACGCGCGAATGCGATACCAAAATGCAGGGACTCATAATAATCTTTATGAGCGACACCCCAAATGCATTTCTTGAACTTGGAGTTAACGTCTTTACAATTACCGAAGTCCTGGTTGTGTGACGAGGCTTTTCTATGGTCCATGAACGAGTATATATATTTGATCTGTTTAATTCATTAACACTAAACAGGGCTATGTTAAAGGCTGTTGTAGTGTTGTTATTATGTTTTGATCTGTTTTTTGGGGCATCCTCTTTCTTGTCTTGGGAGTTCTTCTCTCTGCATGTCACAACTGCACCGACGGCACTGGAAGTTACTAAGTGCAGGAGATTTAGGAATAATTTTTTGGATTCTCGCAGACCACATTATTTATTTATTTATTTGAGGAGTTGAGCATTGACCGTTGTTATTTAGAGATAAGCTGTCCTAGGACTTGACATCCGTCTTCCGTCATGCAGGACAGCAACACAACCCTTGTACGGTAGGCAAAGCAATGATCGAAAACTTATTTGTTGTCTCCTTTTTTTCTTCGCTATTAATTTATCCGAATATCCGATCAAATCAATTAGATGTTGGACTGGATGTATTATAAAAAAATAAAAAAATCAGTTTCTATTGCAATTGGAATTCTACCCTACTACAAAAAAAAAATAATAAATAAATAAAATCTTCCTTTTCTAAATTCGAATTAGAAAAAAAATATATTTTTTGATTCAGATGATTAAAACAAATCTTTTACTTTATTTGTGTATCTTGAATCAAAGTCTTAATATCTCCAGATATCTATGTGTAGCACAAGGCAGCAGCGGAAATTAGATTTAGATGGTTGTGAACGAACAATTGTCAGCGGGATTGGCCTTGTTTTGTCTTTCTATTTTGTTTGCCTAAATAATTTTGCTTAACATAATTAAGGCGGATTAATAAGCATGGCCTACTAATTATGTTACATTAAATGAAAATATGCGCTAGTACTGTAGAGTCACAATTGTGGCAAGTGCATATCAAGAATCTGAGTGCTTGTATGTCAGGCTTCGCACAAAGCCTTGATGTGATGTATTAATTATAATGTATAATTGAGTGAATATAGTCTTTTTCCTTATCCAAGTGTGAGTGGAGTAGACATCTCTCGAATATAAAAATCTGGGCAAAGTTTCATAAATATATATAAGTTGGTTAAAAATTGGAGATCTCCATAAGTATATGTAAGTTGGTTAAAAATTTGGACAGAGTTCTAAAAGTATATGTAAGTTGATTAAAAATCTAGGTAGAGCTCTATAAGTATATGTAAGTTGGCTAAAAATCTAGGCAAAGCTCTATAAGTATATGTAAGTTGGTCTAGTAATAATGAGCTCATAACTATATGTAAGTTGATCTCAGTAATAATATGATTTGTAAATATAAGTTATAATTAATATCATGGAATAAAAAAAAAGTGTTTATGTGTCTTCAGATTCGAAGAAAAAAAAAGGGTTTGTTCGTGTACATCACATTAAATATATAAAGGACAAATTCTAGTTCAGAAAAAAAAAAAAAACGAATTATGAAATAGTTAGCACGAGCCCCATTGTTGTGGTTGTAACTTTAAGGGACAACCCCTTAAACTAGTTAGCACTTTAACATCATTCTTTCTAGGCGATACTTCATAAGAATTAATGTAAATTAATGTAAACTAGTCGTAGTAATAGTCTTATTTATAAATATAAATTATAATCTCATGTAATATAAATTGTACTCTTGAGCAATAATATCATGTAATAATAATAAAAAGAACCATTAGTTTTTATGCGAATCCCTGCTTTTACTGAAAATACATGCAACATGAACATATTTGTCAATTTTAGTCGGATCGATCCTCTACATCTCACTTCACTTCAAGCCTTTCATTTATTTAAAGGTCGATTTATGCATATTGATTACTGTATCAATCGGGAATACTTAGGCGGAAGTAAAGGGTGATTTAAATAAAATTAAAGGTTCCGTTTGGGATTTAAAAGTTATTTTAAAAAGATAAAAATTAATTTTTAGTATTTGATAATTTTTTAAAAAAAATTACTTTTGATAAAATCACTTTATCTTATAATAGATTTTGAAAAGTAAAAAATAAATAGCTTTTCAAAATCTAATTTAGAAAATTATTTTCATATTTAATGTAATTTTGTATACATCTTCATATAAATTACAAAAACATAAAATTATCCTTATTAATTAGAAAATAAAATCATTAACCGCAAAAACTACTAATTATATTGAGATAATAAAATAATAAAATAAAATAAATAATATAAGATATTATATGTACACAATAAAAAATGTTTTATATACATGTTTATAAATATTTAAATAAATTTTATTTAATATTATGTATAATTCAGTCATTTATATTTTTATAGTAGTTTTATAGTAAGATTTATTAAATACATGCTATTACTTTTAAAACTCACAATAGCTTTAAAAATAAACTTTTTCTAAATGTTTAACTGATGCTCTTTACAGTTCATTATTTATACAGCACAACTATCAGCAATCATTTTAAAAGATTCAGCATTATCAAACTCACTAGAGTAGTAACTTTGATTGTGTTCCAATAATTATGTGCAGATCATAATTGTGAAAATGAATTTTAAGTGCGCCATAAAATTTTAGGAAATTTACTTTAGTTTTAGCTATTTATTCCTTTTTTCTTAATTTTTATAAATTTCAAATTATTGTGTATGATATCTCACATGTGTCGTTGTGACAGATGCAAGGTAAAGGAGTAGTTGGATAGAAATTAATGTTAACAAGGGTATATAGATTTATTGTTTTGGATCTAGAGGTGGCCAATGACAGCACGAGCACGCACACGCGTGCCAAAAAAAAGACAGAGATTAAAACACAAAAAAAGACGATAAGCACGTTTCATTTTTTTAATGAAAGTAAACTTAAAATTTTATGATTTTATAAATAACTTGAAATTGAATCTTTTAATATATTTTATTGGCTCAAGTTTTTTAAATTTATTTAATTATTAGTTTCAAAAAAATTATAATTGATTTATGTTTATAATTTACTAAATAAATAATTGATATCATGATTTTAATAAATAAAATTATAAATATCATGATTTTAATAAATAAAATTATAAATATCATGATTTTATAAATATGTATTAATATTATTATAAACTATGATATATGACTCTACGTAATTTCAAGTTAACAATTAAGTTAACTCTTAAAAAAAATTATTATTATTGTTATTGTTAAGTACTAAAAAGAATTAATAAAAACTAATATTACATTATCTTATTATTATTATTATTAATTTATTATTATTGAATATGAACTTGAGTTTTGAATTTTTTATTCTATTAAATTTAAATAAATGCACATGGATCCAAAAAAATTATACGCTTAAAAAATACGATATGACTTAAAGCGTATTTCTTAAAAAAAAAAAAAAAAACTTAATTATTTTTTTGACATTAGACGGCAGTAATGAGCGTGGACAGCGTGTGAACTTTTTAACGGCCCGTTGGCCATCACTATTTGGATCTGACTAGGAATCCAAATAATGATGATGGAAACTTTTCTGTCAGTCATTAAGCAAGAATGCCTAAAATGATTATTGTTGACGACATAACACTGGAAATGACAGAAATTCATTTGGTTGATTGTCCACATAGGGAATAAGGCTGTTATTAGTAATTATATTATGCAAAATATTTCAGTTAGTTTATTTTATACAAGGAAAGAAGAAATAAGGTATAAGTTGAAAAAAAGGAAGAGAGGGGGGAAAAAAAAGGGGGCAAAGGGGATGTGAGAAATAGAAAACGTAATGAAAATCACCCCCTCAATATTTTTATTGAGAAGAGGACAAAGAAACAGATATGGGCCGGCAAGCTTAGGTTTCCTTAATTATCTATAACCCCCGCCCTTCCAAATAAAAATCACCCCCTCAATATATAATAACTCCAGTTGACTGTGGGGTGTGTGTGTGTGTGGGGACATATAGTACAAGGAAAGAGACTGAGAGGAATGTCTCAGCTCTGAGCCTCACTACTAGTCTTTATTATTAATAATAATATTAAGGGGTGGTGAGTTAGAGGTGATGGTGTTGGTTGGGTGGTTTATCGATCGAAAAATGGAGTGGATGATGAATTCCGATAGCAGTTGGAGTTGGATTTGGGGGGTGGGGGTGGTGGGAAGCATGATTGGTGGTTCAATGATGATTCTGAAATGGGTCATGAAGAGAGTTAATTGGTGGTTGTATGAAAGAAAATTAGGTGAAAAGCAGTACTCTCTTCCACCGGGTGATATGGGATGGCCTTTCATCGGAAATATGTGGTCTTTCCTCAGAGCTTTCAAGACCACTCACCCTGATTCCTTCGTGGACAGCTTCGTCTCCAGGTACCCCTCTCTCTGTCTGTTTTCATTTTCTTTTGAGTTCTTCTATTATATTTTTGTTAGCTATTTAGCTAACCAAATTCGTTGCGTTGGTGTGCCTTAGATCTTAGAAAAGTACCAAAATGCCATGGGGTATGATAATGGTGTGGCCATAAATGGGGGGTGATGAGTTATTGTGTCTTGTATTTGTATTTGTATTGCAGCATCTCATCCCATTCCATCTCATCTCTATGTACGTTAATGAGTACGGGAATCAAAGACGTCACACGGCAACGGTTCATACAGACTCCTTTTTGTCATTTTCACTGTCATACTCGTGGTCTCTCCCTCCCTCTCCTAATTTGTTTATGCAAAACTCCTACTTATTTCCACCGCCACCGTCAATCTTTTTTATCTTTTTAGCCCATCCCCCAATCCCAAATCCAACCCCATTTTTGCAATTTTCGCCTTCCCACTCCCAGTTCCTCTCAGCTTTCATCTCATCATCTCCACCGCTTCCTTCATCTCCTTCCTCACTTTTCATTTTTTCTTTTGACACACTGTATCTCTCATTTTATTATATTTATATCTTCTAATAATTAAATTGTTTTACTTCTCTCTCTTTTTTTTCCCCTTAATTTAATCTTTTTTTTTTTTTTTTTTTATATACTCATTCAGCGTTGATGAGATAATAGCTAATAGATTTTTAATACACTGTTGGTGATAATTTTTTTTTTCTTTTAATTCAAAATTTGGTAAACAAAAAAGATTTACCTAATGGAGGCAATTTCAATAACTCATTGATAGAGCGCCATTATCTGGTGATAGTAGGTAGTGGGGTTACGAGCGGAGGCCAGTAAGGTCCATTTAGCTAATGATATTTATTAGTGTGGGTTGGGGTTCCACAAAAAAATTGAGAAAAATCACGAATAATTAAAAAGACTGATAGTTTCTAATCTAAAGGATGTGACTTGAAGATGTACGATGTTCCGCTTTTTCATAACATTGTTGTATTTAGTAGCTATTAATTTATAGTGAAAGAAAGCTTCGCCTGAACCAATAACTAAATATCCTATATACATGCAGTATACTAAATAATAAAGTGCTAATAATAATTATTATTATCATTTTATTTAATTTTTGTTTCGAAATGAAAAATTGATTAGATTCGGACGGACGGGAATGTACAAGGCATTCATGTTCGGGAACCCAAGTATAATAGTTACAACGCCCGAAACCTGCAAAAGAGTACTAACGGATGATGATGCATTCAAGCCCGGATGGCCAGCTTCCACGATGGAACTCATTGGGAAGAAATCATTTATTGGCATTTCCTACGAAGAACACAAGCGTCTTCGTCGCATAACGGCCGCTCCTGTCAATGGTCATGAAGCATTGTCTGTCTATGTGCATTACATTGAAGACATTGTGATCTCTGCCTTAGACAAATGGTCCAATTTGGAACGAATCGAATTCTTAACTCAACTCCGGAGGCTTACTTTCAGGATAATCATGTATATTTTTCTTAGCTCTGAGAGTGACCATGTACTCGAGGCTTTGGAGAGGGAATACACTAAACTTAACCGCGGAGTTAGAGCCATGGCTATCAATCTTCCTGGATTTGCCTATCATAAGGCTCTTAAGGTCAGTTGTTTTCTTTTCTTTTCTCATGTAACGATTAATTAACATAGTCTGTAGTGGATGTTACTTAATTAATTCAATGATGAATTTCTTTGTTGTTTCAGGCTCGGAAAAATCTTGTGGCAACACTACAGTCTGTAGTGGATGATCGAAGAAATCGGAGCAAGGATGATAACTTTCCAAAGAAGAAAGACATGATGGATGCCCTGCTGAGTGTTGAGGATGAAAATGGCAGAAAATTGGAAGACGAGGAAATCATTGATGTTCTGTTGATGTACTTGAATGCTGGCCATGAATCTTCTGGCCATACCATGATGTGGGCTACTATTTTCTTGCAAGAACACCCTGAATTTCTTCAAAAAGCTAAGGTAACCCCAACACAAATAATTTAAATGTCTTTTTACCAGTCCATCATCAACACCAGCAACTCTGTTTTCTTTTATTTTGCAAGTTTTACATTGTCCTTGTAATTTGACCTTTGCTTACTTTTGTTCTATAGGCAGAGCAAGAGATGATTGTTAAAAAAAGGCCACCTACACAGAAGGGTTTGACCCTTAAAGAAATTCGAGAAATGGATTATCTTTCTAAGGTATATGATTTGACTGTTTTGATGAGTCAATCGAATTGAATGTTCAATCCAAACTCAAAATCCTTTTCTTTGTGTTTTTTTTTTTGTTTTTCTCTTCTCTGAACTTTTTTCCCCCTTCTCTGAAGGTGGTTGATGAAACGCTTCGTATAATCACATTCTCACTCACGGTGTTCCGAGAAGCCAAAACAGATGTCAATATAAGTGGTCAGTTCAATTTATTTGATGAACTTGAAGAAATATTTTTACTAGTTTTCCCTGGCCCTGGATAAGCATGATTTGATAAGTCACAGCGCACAAGCTAATGGTTTACTTAACCAAATCGGAATGTGTTTCATTTCAGGGTACACCATTCCAAAGGGTTGGAAAGTTCTGGTTTGGTTCAGAAGTGTTCATTTGGATCCTGAAATTTATCCAAATCCAAAAGAATTCAATCCTTCCAGATGGGATGTAAGTTGTAGATTTGTTTGTTTAAATAATCTTAATATGTTAGTTAATGCATATGCTTGCCATATATCTATAATTATATGATCTAATGATGATGTTGTTGTTGTTTCTGTAAACCAAGCACAGAATTACACAGCCAAAGCTGGAACTTTCCTTCCCTTTGGTGGAGGCAGCAGGTTGTGCCCTGGAAATGATCTTGCCAAGCTTGAAATAACTATATTTCTTCACTATTTTCTGCTCAATTATCGGTGAGTTATCTTGCAAACTCAAACTCTTCTTCTTTTAGGCTGTTTCAAAGTTATTTGTGCAAATATTATTTACGTGAGTATTTGTAAATTGGATGTTATAGGGTGGAACGGCTGAATCCAGGATGTCAAGTGATGTATTTACCGCATACAAGGCCTAAAGATAATTGCTTGGCAAGACTCCGAAAATGTTCATCTTCATCTGAATGAAAATGGAAAAAAATAAATAAATAAAAAGATGAACAACAGAACAACAAGTTGTTATGTACATTGTCTTCTTCTTTCTTTACTAGAAATCCAAAAAAAAGAAAAATAAATTATTAATCATTATTTATGTTTATCATTTCCTTCGTTAGCTACAAATACAAATAAAATAGAAGCCTTCCATTTATTTAGATAGAAAATGTAATCAAAACAATTGCTTTCCAATTTCCCTTCCTGCATGCTGTTGTAATAGTAGTATTATTATTTGGACTCCAATCAAACTCACTCGTTCAATTATGATTTTTCTTTGTTTTAAACTTCTTCAACACCATGTCTACTCAATCAATCATTTGCCTGGACTAAAAGAAACTTTTTACGCAAGCATATATGAAGAAACATGAGGTTCAAGCAATGGATGTAGTACAAGAGGAATTGGCAAAAAAGAAAAAAAAAAAAAAAGAGGAAAATCACACAATTCTTGAAGTTTTAAGGAGAAAAAAATACAGCAGTTATCCTCTCAATGTAGATCTAGGTCTACTAATAAGATGCTCTTATATTGATTAGTATCAGATCTCTTTTGAGATATTTTGACATGTGGCATTATTAAATTGAAGGGTCATGATTTTTTTTTTTAATTAATTATTCTGACAGAAAATTAATTGATGTGTTTTAATTTTTTACCCGTTCACTCCATAATTCCCACTTGTATCCATTTTTTTCTCACCATCGCGATCTCATCAACAATTAGAACCGAAAAAAAACCATTTATTCATAATTCACTGCAATAAGCAAGACTCAATCATCTCAGTTAGAGGGAAAAAAAAATTAATTTGCTGTTTTTCTTTATTTAACATTCAATTAGTCTCTGAACACCACTTTTTAGGGAACCTTTTGTTGGTTTGAGTCAAAGTTGAGACTTTGGCTGATAGCGTATTCATGTTCAAGTTTGGAACTGAAAGTGAACAAAAGGCATGTGTTAACAAATGGACCATAACATTTCAATAACGCTCTCATAGTTTTTACAGAGCCCGTGGGCATTGAGGAAGTCTTTAAACAGTCATTCAAAATACATCATTTTGGGTACAATTACGAAAGTAGCAGAAGTGGGAACAGATGCTAATGGAGATGTTATGGGACAGATCATTTGGCTTAGAGTGTCAATTGATATCACTAAGCCACTAGCAAAAATCATAACGTTGGGGACAATGGGAGAACGAGAAGACATGCAAGAAGAAGAGCAAAGGGTGATGCAGGAAGACATACAAGATGAGGCAAAAGAAGATAAAGAACAAATCCCAATAACAATCCAATATGAAAAGTTGTTGAAGTTTTGCTACTGTTGTGGCTATATTGGGCACCAATATAAAGAATGTGTAGCATACAAAAATTAGGCCAAGGAAGATTTGCCTTATGGGCGGTGGACTAAAGCTCGGACTATAGCTGAAAAAATTGAGGCAACGAAGAGATAGAGGGAGAGGAAATGTAGTTTGGGAGAATCAAAAGGACGAATGACCAACTTCATCTAGAAATCCCAACTTTAAAAACAAAGAGCACCAAACCTCAAATTATAGTGAAAAATCGGATTAGGATACTGGTGCAAATTGAACCCGAGAATCACCAAGTTCAGAGGAACATTTAGTGTAAAAGGATGGAAAGATGAGGCGAGTGATTGATAGCTGTCAAACCTAAGGGCGATAGTTAGTGAAGTCAACATCAGTAGGGGTACAAAAGCTAGACATGGCTAACCTCGATGATGAAGGAAAAAGACGGGAGGCACAAAAACTACAAGCAAAGCTGAATTTGGGAAAGGGGAAAGTTAGCACTTAGCAACGAGAAAGTTGAACGGGAAAATATCAATCCAATTCCATCGATAAGAGAAGTTGAAAATGAGCCCAATGGCCATATGCTGAGGCCCAAACGAAGGAAGTGGAAAGTGCAAGCAAGAAAGAAGGATAAAATAGAGAAAAAAAAAAGTGAAATGCAAAATTGGCCTATTTCAGCAAAAAGGCCAGTAAGTGAAGTTAGAGATGCGAATGGGGCAATTCCAGAAGCAAAATGAAAGAAAATATGTGGCCCAATGGAGTTTTCAGTTCTCATCTCACCAAGAGCCAAACAGAAACTAACTATGGAAATAGAGGAGAAACAAGATGGAGAAACAAGCGAGTTGGCAATGGGAATTACTGAATTAATATCAGTGGAGGTTGGCTACCAGCCCTGCCGGAAGACATGAATATCATTAGATGGAACATTTGGGGATTGGGGAGCGACCCAACATTTCGTGAAGCTAAAAATTGCTCAAAATGCATATGTTTGAGCTTATTTTTCCTTGTGAAATTAAGCTAACATCTAGGCAAATGCAAGGGAAAAGTAAAAGACTGAATTTTGATAACTATTTTGAAGTTAATAGATCTAGAAAAAGTGGTGGTTTAGCTTTGATGTGGAGTTCAGGATTGTTGGTAGAGATTAAATCCTGGAGCATGCATTATATTGTTGCAGTAATATGTGCTGAAAATGGGACTTATTGGAGGTGTACAAGAATTTTTGGGTATTTAGGCAAATGCAAGAGAAAAGTAAAAGACTGGTTTTTGATAACTATTTTGAAGTTAATAGAACTAGAAAAAGAGGTGGTTTAGCTTTGATATGGAGTTTAGAACTGTTGGTGGAAAATAAATCCTGGAGCATGCACCATATTGATGTTGTAATATATGCTGAAAATAGAACTTACTAGAGGTGTATGAGAATTTATAGGCATTCATAAATGAGTTAAAAGTACTATATATGGTCACTGTTAATGAGGTTAGCCATCTTATCTTTTCTGCCCTGGTTGTGGTTTGAAAATTTCAATGAAATCCTATGGCCTTTTGAGAAAATAGGTGAAAATGATAGAGAATTAGGTACGACGCAGAATTTTAGAAACACAATTACAGAATGTAACCTGGTGGACTTGGGGTGTAAAGGGAGGCCATTTACATGGTCCAAAAAAAGATATAATCCACTTTTGATTGAGGAAAGATTAGACTGTTTCTTGTGCAATAAAGAATGGGGGAATACGTTTCTTGAATTTGCCGCTGAAACTTTGGAAACATGGACATCAGATTGCAACCCCATTATGATGATTGTGGTGGAAAAAGGAAGGGGGCTAAGATATAATAGAAGAACATTTCCTCGACCACACTATGAGGATTCGTAGAGCCTTTATGGGAAATGCAAGGAAATTGTAAAGCAAGAATTACTGGAACAAAGTGTTGAGAATCAAATAAAACGGCATTGAATGAAGCTTTCAAAGACATAATCTGCACTTGTCAAAGGGGTAATTTGTTCTTGTCAAAGACAAGATCCGCGCCGAACGGATTGACACATTTCCTTCCGTATTCACATATGTAATCTTTGAAAAAATGTAGCCTCTGCATCTATAAATAACTCTCAATGTATAATGCTTTATTTAAGAAATGAAAACACGTTTCTTCATGGTATCAGAGCCATGAATACGCTCAAGTTTCTTCAAGTTCCGCTGCTCTGTTTGTAACAAAAACAGAGGAAACCAAATTCCTCCCACAACCATTTTTCCCACCATTTTCTTTCTTAAACCCATTCCTACCATTACAGATATCCATGCCGATCAAGAAACAAGCCACCCATACGTAAAAAACTTGAGTTTACAAATTTATCAACAATCCCATCAATTTTCCGAGAGTGTGTTCCTCAAAAACCAAGAACACCATCAAATTTCTCAGTTTTCAGTGAGGAAACTGTAAAAATTTCGCATTTAAACACATTCCCACGCGCTCCCACGCGCCACCCGAAGCCACGGCCAGTCAACCACGCGCCTCTGTCATCATTCACGCGCTCTCACGCGCTCCAGAGGTTGAAGAAGACGTCAGCCGACATGTCGTTTTTATCTCAGAAGTGCAGCAGTCACAAAACGACGTGTCGTTTTTTGTTATATTAAAACCGACATGTCGTTTTGTAAATTAGAGATAAAACGACGTGACGCTTAGTCTCCAGAAGTGCAGCAGGATTAAAACGACATGTCGTTTATATTCCACCATAACCGACATGTCGGTTTGGAAAGCAGTGGCCAAACGACCTGGCGTTTTGTTACCTAAAAAGGTTATTTTTTTTCTTCTTCCAATCTAGACGGAAAAAAAAAACAAAAAAAAAAGAAAACAAAAAAAAGGAAAAAAAGAAAAAAAGAGAAAAAAGAAAAAGAAAAAAAAATGGAGAAAACTCCAACTGAATCGCATTGTCATTTAATGCATTGATCATGGAGTATTTATTGCTGGAATTATCCTCTCTGTGACAAACTACGATGTTTGGTCTCAAATAATTGTGATTCATCTTGCAGAAATAGAAAAACTCTCATATATTCGTGAAAGCCATTTGAGGAATCTTGAAGGAATATGAGAAATGGTATAGTGAGAACCAAAAAGTAAAAAGATGGTTACTCGTATCCATGTCTAGGATATCGTGAAGCGATATTTACAATTCCTACTAAATCTGGGATGCATTATCAAAAGCCTTCATGATGGGCGATGAATTACAAGTTTTCACTCTAAACCGAAGGCATTCTCTGCAAGCAAAATGGACAACCACTCTAAATTTACATGGAGAATTGGTGAAATATTTCGAGAATTTGATCACCAAGAGATAAAGTGGTCATGAAGGATCCGAGAAGATGTTGTAATATCATTGAAAGATTGAGAGTGCACATTTTTCTTACTGGGCTAGATAAAGAATTTGACCAAGTTCGTGGAGAAATTCTACGAAAAGACATTATCTCAGACTTAGAAGAATGTTATTCTCTGATCCGAAGAGAAGATATACGGAAAAGCAAACTAAACAAGAAGGTCGACTCGAAACGCTATGATAGCAATGACCTCAAAGGAAGTTTGTTGACAAGTCATCACCCATTGCACTCATTGTAGAAAGAAGGGTAATACGAAACAAAAATGTTTTGAAATAATTGGATATACTGACTGGTGGGATACTCGAAAGAAGAACATCAAGCAGGGATAAAAAAAACTACAGTAGCTGAATCCACATCCACTACAGATCTTAGAAAAGAATCTTCAGTACAAATCGCAACCTCTGTCAGTCCAGGTAAGGCCCTTAAAACTCTTACACTTGTTATTAATAGTACATGGATAATTGATTCTAGGGCAACTGATCATATGACTTTTGATTCTCGACAAGTTTCTCAATTAAAACCATCTTCACAAAAACATATTTCCACTACAAATGGAACCACAACCCCAGTTATTGGGGAATGATCTTTACGACTCACAGATGAATTAAATTTAGACTCTGTATTAATTGTTCCATCTTTATATTATAATCTTTTATCTGTGTCTCAATTAACCACTTACTTATCATGTGCTGTAATTTTTTTTTTGTGTGTTTAAGGACATCCAAAAAGCAAACGATTGGTTATATGGAGGCAACTTGTACTACTTGGAGATGTCATCAACAAACCGGAAAGCTAGTTGAGATAGTTCCATAAAAAAGGAAATCAGAAATTTGGTTATGGCATAGGCGTTTAGGGCATGTGTCATTTAGTTACTTAAAAAATTATTTCTAGTTTGTTTACGAAATTTGATGTTTGTAACTTTAAATGTGATGTTTGTGAACTTTCAAAAAGCCATCGAACTACTTTTCCATTGTCCTTAAATAAAAATCCAGTTCCTTTTATGGTAGTACATTCTGATGTATGAGGGCCATCTAAAGTTTCTACAATTGGAGGTGCTCGTTGGTTTGTTACATTTATTGATGATTGTAGCAGAATGACATGGATTTTTTGATGAAATCGAAAGAAAGTAAACTCTTTATTTCAAAGATTTCATAAGATGATGACAACTCAATTTACACAAATTGAGTTCTACTACGATAATGGAGGTGAGTATATGAGCAATTCGAAATCACAAGGATCTGTCCATCAAACCACTTGTGTGGGGACACCCCAACAAAATGGCTTTGCTGAACGAAAGAACAGACATTTACTAGAAGTTGTTCGAGCATCACTAATCCAAGCCCACATGCCATTATCTTATTGGGGAGAAGCATTGACATCCTCAGCATACTTGATCAATCGAACACCTTTAAGCTCCCTTGGATTCCAGACTCCTTTCCAAGTTCTGAATGATGCAATTATGTCACCAAATGTGAATCACATGTGTTTATGTTACCTTCGTTCATTTTGCAACAAGACAAATTATCTCCTCGAGCACTTTCGTTGTGTGTTTGTAGGGTATACATCAAAAGGGATAGATGCTATCATCCACCATCAAGAAAATATACATCACCATGGATGTCGTTTTCATGAAGATATCATATACTACTTGTCGAGTCGAATTTCGGGAGTATAATGAAGAGGAAATTCATACTCTTATATCTTCCACTGAAGAAAGTCAATCTTCCATTGAGATAGTAAACCTTCAAGATCTTGGAAAAGCAAATGGTGATGATTCGTGAGATATGTGAAGACACATTTGGGGAGCACAATAACTGTGCAATCGAGAATGAGTCACATGAAGAAATACCTAATCAATCGTCTGCGGGAGGATGTTCCTACCACAAGTCAATCGGAAGAATTCTTCGTGAAATAGAGGTATCCTTAAACCCATATGACTTTCTGGTAGAGTCAAATATGAGTCATTTTGTGTCTAACCATCGTAATCAAATGGTCATTTGTGAATCAATTATCTATTCCTAATGCGAAGCTTTAAAAGATCCAAAGTGGAAAGCGGCTATGAATGATGAAATGAGATCTCTTGAAAAATCAAACATAGGAACTAGTTGATCTTCCACTGGGAAAGAAACCGATTGGGTTGTCGATGGATCTACCTATAAAATACAAAGCAGATGGCTCTATTGAACGAAAGCAAGACTCGTAGCTAAGGGTTACACCCAAACCCTGGATTGATTATCTTGATCGTTGCCGGTAGCAAAATTAATACTATTCGTATCTTATTATCATTAGATCAACTTGGATTGGCGATTACAGGTTCGATGTAAAGAATGCTTTCCTCCATGGAGACTTGTCTGAAGAAATTTATATGGATCTGCCACCAGGATGCAGTGGACCAGAACGACTCAATCAGAAAGTATGCAAATTGAAGAAATCATTGTATGGGTTGAATCAATCCCCAAGAGCATGGTTCGGGAAATTCACGAAGGCAATGGTACGATTAGGGTATAACAAAGCAATTGATCATATTCATTAAAAAACGACAAGGTAAAATCACTGCCCTTATTGTCTATGTAGATGATATGGTAGTTACAGGCAACGATGAGGAAGAAACAAAGGCTCTTCAGAAGTACTTGTTAAGAAAGTTTGAGAAGAAAGATTTAGGTGCCTTAAAATACTTTCTTGGAATTGAGGTTTCTCGATCTAAGGGAGGAATCTTTCTGTCTCAAAGGAAATATATTAGATCAAGCAAATGTGACACCCAATAGAAGAATTTGAAGTTTTGTATTACGAAGTTCGAGACAAAGGAAGATATCAAAGGTGATTGGAAGATTGATGTACTTGTCCACAAGGCAGATCTTGCTTATGCATTGAGTGTTGTAAGCCAGTTTATGCATAATCCCGGAGAACAACACATGAAAGCAGTAATGCGGATCCTGAGGTACCTGAAGACAAATCCAGGAAAAGGAATATTATTTTCCAAAAATGAAGATTCTGACATAGAAATTCTTGATGCAGATTAAGATCGATTAGTGATGAGCCTACTTCAGGATACTTTACCTTTGTGGGAGGAAACCTTGTCACATGGAGAATCAAGAAACAACATGTCGTTGCCCGTTCGAGCGCTGAAGCAGAATATCGAGGCATGACCCTTGGGATATGTGAAGGGCTATGGATAAGTTTTATCTTAAACGATTTGGGCTATCCATCACAACAACCAATACAACTATCTTTGTGACAACAAAACGAGATATTGCTCATAACCCAATTCAACACGATCGAACAAAACATGTGGAGGTAGATAGATTTTTCATCAAGAGAAATTAGATGAAAAAAATCTTAGAAGCGAAAATTCGATCGAAGATCAACTTGAGATATTTTACGAAGGCCATTTCAAGCAGGGCATTTACAAAATTCCTAGACAAGTTGGGTATGCAAGACATCTATGCACCAGCTTGAGGGGGAGTGTTGAGAATCAAATAAAACGGCATTGAATGAAGCTTTCAAAGACATAATCTGCACTTGTCAAAGGGGTAATCTGTTCTTGTCAAAGACAAGATCCGCGCCGAACGGATTGACACATTTCCTTCCGTATTCACATATGTAATCTTTGAAAAAATGTAGTCTCTGCATCTATAAATAACTCTCAATGTATAATGCTTTATTTAAGAAATGAAAACACGTTTCTTCACAAAGAAGCTGGAGCAATAAAGATGTGGTTGAATGTTTCAAAAAAGCAGCAAAAAAATTCAATGGCTCAACTTCAGTGTTGGAGCAAGGAAGAATCGGGGGACAGAAGTCAGAAGTTGGAAAAACCTATAAATGAGCTTAAAGAGGTAAAACAACAAAACCAACATTATGTCGATAGGAACATATTAAAAGCTTGGAGAAGAAAACTGATACCTTCTTCTCAGAGGAAGAAATTTACTAGGGAAGCAGAGGTCAAGAGCAGATTGGTTACGAGAAGAAGACACAAAATTTTCTAAAAGCTTCTTCAAGGAGGAAAAATAAAATATGGGGACCACTAGATAAAGATGGAAGCTTGGAAAGAATGTTTGCAATTACTTTGCAAACTTATTTACCACAACAAACCCTTTATGAACTCAAATAGAAGATGCTTTACAAGATATAGCTGTAAAGATAACAGAAGATATGAATGGGGAGCTAGACAAACCCTTCAGAAGAGATTTCAGCAACCTTATTCCAAATGTACTGCCCAACCAAAGCTTAGACTGATGGTTTTCTAGAAGAAGATCAATGCAACTTTAAAATGGAATTGATAGAGATCAAATAGGAAATGATACTTTAAATCATAGAACTATAATGAAATATACAATCAACCAACATTTATCAATTTGAAAAAGAGTCGGAAGAAATGATTTGCTCTTTCCAAAAGCATTGGAGTGTAGTAAGTAAAGGAGTCTTGGCAACTTGCCTTCACATTCTCAATAAAAGAGCTAACATTGCCCTCGATCAAACATTTATTCTTGATCCTAAAGATTGAGAAACTAGACAAGTAATGATTTTAGGCGTATAAGTCTTTGTAATGTGATATCTGAGTTATAGTTAAAACTATAGTTAATAGCTTAAATATATGTTATACAATATCATCTTACTAACACAAGATGCTTTGTTTGATCCCTAATAAACTCATTACGGATAATGTACTGATAGGCTATGAATGTTTACACAAAATAAGGCTCAATAAGGGGGAAAAATGGTTTGGTGGCATTAAAGTTTGATACAAGTAAAGTATATAATAGAATTAAGTAGTACTTCCTAGAAAATGTTATGAAGAAGCTAGGGTTTTATCCAAATGGATTGAATTGACAATGAGATATATTTCATCAGCATCATTCTCAGTCATCATAAATGGAGCAGTAAAGGGCATGATTTTCACAAAGGGGATTGAGGCAAGACTTCTCTCTATCTCCTTTTCTTTTCATTATTTGTGTAGAATCTTTTTAAAATTCACTACAATAGGTAGAATCACATAAGTTGATCAAGGGCTGAAGTTTAGTAGCAATTTGTCAATCACTCACCTACTTTTTGTAGATGATAACTTCATCTTTACAAGAGCCAAAATTTGAGAATTCACAAATTTAAAACACATTTTTGATAAATATGCAAAAGCCTCAGGCCAAATTTTTAATTACGAGAAATCCTCAATATTCTTCAATGGAAACACCCCGACAAGGTAAATTGACGAGATAAAATAATTTTCTAACTCAACATTGTTTCTAGACATAAGAAGTACTTGGGGCTGGCTTCTATAGTGGGAAGAAAGAAAATGAGCTTCTCTAATGATATTAAGCTAAGAGTTTTTAGCAAGATATCCAACTGGCAAATAAAATTTTCTCGAGTTGAGGAAAAGAGGTTCTGATGAAAGCAATTGCCTAAGCAGTCCTTGCTTACGCCATAAGTGTTTTCAGAATTCCAATAGGGCTATGTGTTGATATTCAATGAGAAGTAACTTGGTTCAGGTGGAATTTAAAAAGAGATCACATGAGTATTCATTGAACCAAATGAGAGAGAATGTGTAGATCCAAAGGAAAAAGGGGAATGAGATTTTAGGGAGTTATCTAATTTTAATGAAGCCTTAAAGTCCAAGTAAGGGTGGAGGATTATAGAGTTCCCTGATTCATTGATGGCAAGAGTATTACAAGCACAATATTTCAAAAAAGAAGATTTTCTGAATGCAAAATTGGGGTACAAACCATCATTTATCTAGAGAAGTATTCTGCGGGTAAATGAGTACTACACCATGGCTTGAGATGGAGAATAGGAAGTGAAGAACAAGTCAAAATCTACAACAGTAACTGGATCAAGGCCCTCAACTTTCAGGATAATGTCAGTATCCACTTTGCCCTTAGATGCCACAATTTCTTTGCTGATAGATGAGGATCATAAATGGAAGGAAAATTCATTTAGGCAATAATTCATGCCTAAAAATGCAGATCAGATTCTGAAGATTGTGCTACCAAAAAGACCAAGACCGGATAAGCTCTTATGGGGTTTTGACAAAAATGGTAAATACCAACCAGTCGCCTTAGGAATTAAAGTCTTAAATTGCCTAGGTTCATCAAAGGGAAGTCATTCAGAATGGTGTGCAATCTAGAAACTTGATTTATTGGAGAAATTAAAGATATTCATAAGGAGGGTAGCACAAAACATACTCCCAACGACAGAAAATCTCTGGAAGAAAAAACCTTTGCAACATCCATGATGCCAAAGGTGTAGTAAGCAAGAAGGAAACCCTTCCCACGTTCTCTTAAATTGCAAAGCATCACAGAAAACATGGAGGATTACATACTTCTTTGAGGATATGAAACCCTTTGCAAACCAGGACTTGCTTAGTGTATTGCAAGCTCTGGTAGCAAAGAGAAGCAGGGCAGAGATAGAATTCTTTGCAGCTTTATGTTGAGTAAATTGACATTCAAGAAATCTTTTTGTCTTTCAAGGAAAGAGAGAAGATTATCATGCATCATTGGGAAAGGTAGAAGCAATTTTACATTCATACAAGAAAATCAAATCTCCTGTGCTGCCATTCCATGTAAACCAGAGTAGCTCGAGAAACCAGCATTTGGAAATCTCCTCTAATAAGATGGTTAAAGGTGAACGTGGATGCATCAACCAAGCAAAAGAATCAAGTGGTAGGCTTGAGAGTAATTATTAGAAATTCGGAAGGGAAGTTTGTAGCAATAGCTTAAAAGCAAACCATATACTATGAAGATGTAAATTGGGAATTGAAACTGCAGTTCCTGCTGGTTGCATGCCTCTGATAATTGTATTTGACTGTCAAGAAGCTGTGAATTTGGTTATAGGAAGAACTTGTAGCAGCATAGAAATTTTCTGGATCATCTCAGATGTCCAGGACAGCTTAATAAGCTTGAACAAAGTCAAAGTGCAGCACACTTCAAGACTTTATAATAGCACTGCACACTCAGTTGCCAAAAAAGCTCTAAGCACGATAGAACCAGCAATGTGGATGGATGATTGTCCTTTTCACCTTTTATATCTTTTCTCTTACTTGAATTATTGAAAGGTAAGCTTTTTGTTAAAAAAAAAAGTCGATATAAAATTTCTTGGTTTTTTGTATGTTTGTGCTTTTTGCTGATTCGATCAAAGAGCTTTATGATAATGCATTAGTGCTTACTTACCAATTACCATTAACATCAAGTGGAGACCTGTGAGCCAGCAACCCTGGTGATTAACCTCCAGGTGCTGTAAAGCGGACATCTAACAAGATGAAAGCAGCGAAATTGGCGACGTTTACTAATGGGACGCGAAATCTGGCGCCGTTACTGATCGGAGGTGAAACCGACTGCTGCTGCCATGTGGTGGAGTTGAGAGATGATGCAAAAGACTGCTACCTGAATATTATACATACCCACACCATCTAATGTGGCTTGAAATTTAATTCTTTCGTCCATAAATGGAGAAGATTTCAGTTAAATTTTTTGGATTATCTACAATTACTCAAGATGGTAGTTGCTTTGTTTTGCGGATTGCTGTTATATTGTAACAATTTGATATTGTTGGAACTGATGCTACAGTTGGGAGAAGTTATGAACAACAGTTTATCAAGCGCATGGTTTACTTATTGTGTGCCATAACTATAGTTGAGTTTTTTCATTATCAAATGTGATTGTAATGCCTTTGCTTCAGGCTAGTGTAACAACGTTCATTTTGTAAAAACAATGTTTGTTTTTGGAAAAAAAAAAAAAGTTCTATTATATGCAATATTTTTTGTATCTACAATTGAATCGAAAAGATTGTGAGCCTAATTTTGCGGTTCTTGTTGTGTTATTATGGTGTTTCTACTAAAATGTTTTCAAATCAACTAATTATACATGTAAGAGTGATGATACAGCTACAAACTCTTGTATAAATTTATTTTGTACAATCTGATTTGGCATTAATTTATTAGTTAAATAAAAGTACAAAATAATAAAAACAAATTATATGAACAAAGAGATATCTAATCCAACTAATTAAATCATGCTACATCAATTTATTAAAAAAAAATTATACAAGAATTTGTAATTATATTATTATTGTTTTAGAAGTTTAGTAGCCAGCACAAATGACGCTTAAATAATTGGTCAACAAATATTAGTAACAATGGCGAGTGTAATATTGTAGCTATCTGGTATCCATTGACAATACCAATAATAACTCCGAAATATTTTTAATCGGGAAAAGAATTTCCAATATGAACAAGCCAAACACATATTCTTCAAGTTATTTTTTTTTATTTTAGTTTTTGGCTACCTAGTTTTTTGGAGCATTCATAACCCGGATTTAGTGAATCTGCTAAAAATATTTGTTTTGAGGTGATTTGATTGTCATTGTTGGATTAATTTAAATATTAAAGAACTTTCATGTGTTGTATTTTGACTGCAAATCATTGATGGACATGCCAAAATTAACGAAAAACAGACTTTTACTGTACTGCCTATTGAGTGGCACAACTGGAAGCCTGGAATTTGCATGTGATAATAAAGTAATTGACGTATATAATTTGTATGGAATAAAATAATGTATGAACGAGTAGGGAAAAGAAGTCATAAGAACTAGCCGATCAATTTGGGTTTAATTATTATAAGAAAATATTAGTGTCAACGTCATTGTGATTGAGATTCTATGAGTTAAAGAATTAGAATGTTAGTTTTTTTTTTTTTTTAATTCTGTTATACAAAGATTTTTGCTAATATTAATATTACTGATTAATATTTGATCGTATTATCTAAATACGTTAACTTTGCAGGATCTTTAAATACATAATATTAGAGGGTGTGAATCGTTTGTAAAATCTTTAACGTTTACAATATTGCAATATGGCAAACGTTTATGCGGATCTTTAAATCGTTTTTAATATTGAGGGATCTTTAAAGCTGTTTAATATTCGAGGGGTGTGAAATGACTTTGAATCTTTAAATCTTCTACAATATTGAGTATATATTTAAAAAACATATACTTTAAACTCCCCAATATTGAGGTGTGAAACATTTATCCAAAATCATTAAACCTACAATATTAGAAGTGCGTACTCATTTTGTAAGAAAGGTATGCCACTCGATTAATTGAAAAAATACTTACTCACGTTTCGTAAAAGAGATCATCAATTCGATTAATTAAAATTAGCGTAAAATTAGCATGGAGTCTTTCGATATTATAAATACAAAACTTCTCCCATTGAATCAAATACCCATTGGTAATTAGAATCTTAGTTGAACCATCATAACAACTGATTCACTGCTATTAGTAATGTCCCCCAAGTAAAAAATTGATGTTTATGATTTGTTAAACGGGCAAGTGCAAGCCCCCAATAATTTCGTCTCTTCCTCGTCGGGAATCAATAATCAATATCAATCAACTGTTTACTTGCATTTGTTTGGAAGATCCCCACACAAGCTTTATAAATTGTAAATGCTGATGGTTAGGGATACTTGCAATGTTCTTGTTCATGCTATTGCCATCACAAATCAGCAAGCTCAACGAAGCGACGAAGCCTATAAGTAAACTAACGTCACCCTGACCTACACCTCGAAAGATAAGCAAGAGCCGAAACAGTCTCATGTATTGTCAGTCTCATGTATTGTATGCTATGAAGGGGGTACAAAGAAGCATCAACAAAGCTCAATCTTTATTTTGTTTGAAAGAACAGCAACGGACAAGGATTTCATCTACTTCCGTTGGACAAATTCTGTTAGGCAAGCGTGGCAGCAAACTGCAGCAATACCAACCCATTCTCACAATTACTTAGAGCTTCGCAATGGCTGTGGCGGGCAAGTTCCACCTAGCAGGCAGCTTTATATCTTCCCATTTGTCATCATTGATCTTGGAGAAATATTGGTCAACCATATTGTCATTGACTAGCTCCAATTTAGACGGCTTCCACTGAGTGCAATTGCAAGGAGTTAGTCATTTCCGAAACCCAAAAATGGAGCATGCAAGCACAGATGAAAGGATATGGAAGAGCATTCACCAACCTTCGGGTTCTTATCCTTGTCTAATAGAATGGCTCTGCAACCCTGTATAACAAACAAACTTTCAAAGACTTTCAAAGATTGTTATTGAAACGGATGTTCTTTTTTGTTTTTTGTATTTTTTAGCTTGTTCCTTCTTACTTTAAGGAACTCGTTAATGGAAAATTATTTCACACACACGTGCGCGCATTTGAATGGGTTGCAAACCTCAAAGAAGTCTTTGCTAACTTCTCCCATCATGACATGACAGACCATTCTATACTCGCGAATAAGGCATTGACCAACACCTTGCAGCCTCCCTTCTCTAATCTGAAATAAAAGGAACAAATCCAGCTTTAGCCAGCCAACTTTCAAAAATTGCAAACAAGCAAGCACTTCAAAAGAACTTTCGGCATAATGAAATGTCATTACAAAAGGAATGCTAAACACATACCGATCTAAGAGAAATTTTAAGACTTGTTGGTGAAGCCTTCTTCAAGGACTGAATGGCATCAGAAATCCAAGCATCTGCTCTGTTGGTGCTCTCGCTCTCCTACATGTAAGAAAGCATAAGATGGATCAATTTATTTCTGACAAACAATTTTCTTCATGATCAAGCAGAACAACCTAAACAAAATGAAGTAATTTACAGAGAAAATATTTTGACTCCATAAAGAACCAAACCCATCATCAACTCACCAGAGCAGATAAAATTTCCTCAACCGTTCTTGAGAAAAGCACTTATCAATGACATCCATCCTAAGCAACCACTGACATAAGGATAAAGGAAAACATAGCAAATCTAGATTGGCTAGTCCATGTTCTGATTTGATTAGTCCAAATTCTGATATATGGATAAAAGGAAAACATAGCAAATCTAGATTGGCTAGTCCATGTTCTGATTTGACTAGTCCAAATTCTGATATATGGATAAAAGGAAAACATAGCAAATCTAGATTGGCTAGTCCATGTTCTGATTTGACTAGTCCAAATAAATGGAAATTGCACATAAAGTACATGCAGAAGATCATAGTTATAGTCCAGCTGTAAATTAATTGGTAACTGCGTTCCCCGGAATAAATTCAGTTGTGAGCTTCTTTCTGGACGCAATCAACCTCTCGCCCACCCCCCCCTCCCCCACCAAAACCCGCGTAATCCCGGAACTAATTTTTTTTTTTTTTGGGGGGGTGGGAGACTAAACAAACATTGAGTGCAATAGCCTTGGTAAAGAACTTAAAATAATCAATAAGCCCAAATCAATTATTTTATATCAACCAATATAAAGCAAAGCAGTAAATAAAATACTTTACCAATGATCGCACTGTGGTCTTTCAAATAAGGTTCAGAGAGAATTTATCAATAACTGCTGAAATGGCTGGATCACTTGAATTTACCTTGCATAATGCTTCTTCTAATAAAGCCAATCTCTGTCAATCAAGTAAAAAAGTAGCATCGAAATGGTAAGAGTACTCACATGATTATAAGTAATAAAATTAAAAAAATTGCGACTTGGAGGTCAATACATAAGATGCACGTGCACCCATAAAACCACTAATTATTCATATTTTATTCTAGTAATAACATCATCAAACAGTGCCAGAACAAGAGATCTTCCAAAATTGAAAAAACAGTTCACCAGATTTAAGCTAAAATGACTGGGCTTAACAAGTTTTTAGACCTACTAATTGCAGTTTCCACACCTAGAGCAATGAAGATTGAACTTCAGATTCTAGAAAACAAATATTAGCTTCAGGACTTCAGCATCCTATTATAAATAAATCAATCAATTTTATCTCTTATCCTTTGAGAATATGCAGTCCAATGATTATAGTCATGGATACCAATGAGTGTACAAAGTGAGTAGCAAGACCACATGCACGCATTTCAGCACCATCCAACCTTGCACCTGTCAGACCAACATATTCTCCTGCCAAAAATTGTAGAAGATAATTAAGAAAATAAGAGAAGTTCAAGTTAATATCATCTACAAAAGTTAAAACAACAACAAAATAGACACATAACCCTATATAACTTATTAGTATCGGATAAAAGGATTCTTACAAAATTTTGACAAAAAGTCCAAAACACAGCCGTTCAACTTAAGTTGAATAAAAAAGGGAAAAAATTAAAACAGCCAACCAACAATATGTACTTCATGGCAATCTATCATCAGGACTCTATATCATCAACTCAAATCTCTTTCACCTCCTTTCCTATATTGCTTTCAAAATCCGGCATGATTAATAATTATGTCGGTGATAATCTGGAGAACGTTCATTCATGTATTATTCTCTCAAACACCAACACATCAACTCCATGAAACATTTCTTCCCAAAGAATAATTAAAGGGAAGATGATTTTAGAATTCACCTGATGGCTGGTTACAAAAAATTAGAATTTACCCAAATCAAAATATTTACCTCACAAACCCTTTCACCAAAAAGACCAAATCAAGCTACTGCCACCACCAGCACCGACACCGAAAAATCCAAACTGTTGACCGGAGAATTTTAGATTGATCACATCATCAACCAGCTCTTTGGGATCCAGCACCAGTGCCTTTGAACCAGTTTCCGGCATTGCTTGGCAGTGTGCCATCGGTGGGTGGATGTGCAGCAACAAGGAGAGATCAATATCTCATGCACTATTACTATTTAATAATCCTTTTTCATTCAACGGCTGTGTTTTGAAGTTTTTGTCAAAATTTTGTAAGAATCCTTTTGTCAAAGTAGCATTACTGATAACTCATTTTACAGATCAGAAAATCCTTTAATAGATACCAAGAAAATTCCACATATTTTCAAACCTAAAAAACACTTATACTATCAATTTTTTAATCTCACGAACACAATTCAACACTAGGATTAGCTGATAGAACAAGATGAATAGGAAGGATTATGCTGGGAGATCAACTGGTAAGGAGAGATGGAACCACTTCTTCCTTGAATTAAAGAGCTCTCTCAAGTGGGATGCAAACCCCATAAATGGAAGAAGAAAACAACATCTCCATATTTGAAAGGGCATAAGAACTTTTAAAGTAAGAGCATGTTTAAGAAAATAAAGAAAGTAGCTAGCATTACCAAAAGAATCCAGGGAGTCTTGACAAGAAAAAAGAGGCACCAATATCTGGGAAAAGTCCCAAAGCTGTCTCAGGCATTGCAAATACCTGCAATATAGAATACCGAGACACAATTACTAATAAGGTTAGAGCCACTAGTTTACAAGAAAACGCATTTATTGAAAGGTAATGCCATCTATACATATTCTTATACAAAGTGAATTTATACAAACTAATGTGGAATTGTTATATCGTAGCCACATGCCTCAAATTTTCACCAGAATAAAAAAGATAATGTGGGTGCCACATCAGTTTGTATGAACAGAGTTTGTATTCCAGTTATATCAGAATTAATTTCTTGTTCATCATGATTTCACACTGTTTACCAGTAGATTATATATTTGAAAATACAGATAACCAATATCAGTTCAGTGTTCTTGATGCTAAAAAATTAAGAAATTATCATCATCAGTGATTAACTGAAAATTGTAACAACAACCTTAATAACTAAAAGAGAGCAGTATTACACGAATTCTCAGTAGCAACTCGGAATCTACCATGTATTGAAACACCAGCCCCACCTCCCATGACAATTCCATTAAGAATTGAAACCTTGAGCAACAATTGCATGCCAACTATAAGGAAAAACTTGTATATCTGGAAGGTGAATGCCACAAATAATACAAGGTTTAGTAGAATGGGTCACCTGGGGTTTGGTGTACGTTGCCATCAAATAATTCAGGATGAACTCCTTGGAAAAGAATTTGGCACCTGATATCAATCACCTGTTGTAAAAATGATTAACAAGGAGCAGTGAACTTTTCATGGAACAAGCTTCACTAGGACAAATGAGATTCTTCAGATGTTCCTGAAATAGGACAAAAGGAAGGATGGAATATACCCTCATTAATACCGCGAACAACTGCGGCCACATCACCACCAGCACAAAATGCCCTTCCTTTTCCCTAGAAACAAATAATTATGCGTTAGCTGCAAGACTGAAAAAGAACGGGTTGCAATTACAATGAAAGAGATAGATATTACTAAATTCATACCAATATCATGGATTACGGTTTTTTTTATAAAAAAACTATTTTATGCTAAGAAGAAGAAGAAGAAGAAAATAAACCTTGAGAACTAAAGAGCTTCACGTTCGAATCGGTCTCATAGCGCTGGAAAAGTTCAATAACCGAGAAATCTATAACTCGAATTGAAAAGCAAATAAAAATTATTAGAATTGGGCAGAAAATAGTAAAAGTAGAAGGAGAAAGAGCAAGAAGATGAGTTTAATATGAATAAATGGGTAAGGTTTTCATTAAACAAGTAAAAGGAATGATAAAAATTAAATACCATTTGAGCTGAAAGTGCATTCAATTGCCTGGGCCTGTTTAGTGTCAATATTCTTACAAATGAGGTCTCTTCTTCTAAGACCTGTAATCGAGACACAGGACAAAAAAGCCAAAACACAAGTGATGTGATGGACCCCAACGACATCGGCCATCGCCAAGGCGAAGTAAATACAGACCATGCAAACAACTTAGAAGAGAAAAGCTTACCTGGTCTTCCTGTGATTGAGCAGAAGCCATCTTGAACGAACTTGATAGAGCTGGAAAAACGGGAAGACGAATAGGGAATGGGGAAACGATCTCTTCTCTCTCGATTCAATTCACCAATCACAAGTTATTACAGACAGGTTTGGTTCATCTTCAGAACGTTTGCAAGAGAGATATGGACAACTTTTTGAGAGACGTCACCGTGGCCGAAGGGGCAAGGCGTTTCACATCTCATCAGGCGCGAGTTCGATTAGATATTTAGATGGTCCGCGGCGCGTCTTCAATTTCTATCCAACATTTTGGAAATTGATTAAAAAGAGGTTCTTTTCAAAATAAAATAAAAAATAAAAAGAAGCTAAAAATTTTCATCGTCGTCAAATTTTAAATCACTAATTATAACTTTTAGGTTAACAACACCCAATTAATACTTTCCTAAAATGGTTGTAATGCTAACGAAGGAAAAGACTGAAAGCACCCTAAACCGCTCCCGCATAACACGTTTGTACATTTTGATTATTATCATTATTTTTTTGGAGAAAAATTGACGACGATTTTCATTAACCAAATTCATCATTGTTAACTTAATATATTAGAAAATAAAAAGGAAATGGCATCCTTTTTAATTATGATTCTGTTAAAGAAAAGGGACGCCTACCGATTGTTGTTAGTATATTCTCTTTACAATTAGGAGGATTTTGATTGTTTTGTCTTTTTCCACGTTTTGTTGTTAGTAGAATTTTTATGATTAGAGTTTTTATTTAAAATTTTTAATTGTTTGATTGTGAATTTTTAAAAGTTATATTATAAAAAAATGAAATAAAATTATTAAATAAGTAAAGAATATTTTAGATATTTTAATATTTTAAAAAAATTTCAACTTTTACTCTAAAAAATTTAAAATTTAAACTTTTATTAGTAGAAGTAAAATAATTTATTTAATCTTCAAAAGTTTTATTAAAAAAATAATTAAATAATAATAAAAATTTTATTAAGAGCTTATGAAATTAAATAAGCACTTAGGCTTTATTTGGTACATCTTTTCAAGTAGAGTATATTTAAGTAAAATTTTTATTAGTAGAGTTTTTACAAGTAAAATTTTTATTAAAAAAATTTTAGTTGTTTGGTGTTAATAACAACTTTTATTAAAAATTATAAAATTATTTTAATAGGTAAATTTTTTTAGTTACGTTATAAAAAAATAAAATAAGATTGTTCAATAAGTAGAGGATATTTTAGATATTTTAACATTTTAAAAAAAATTTCAACTTCTACTTCTAAAATCCCCAAAAATCTTAAAATTTAAAATTTTACTAGTTGAAGTCAAATAGTTTATTTAAATTTCAAAATCTTCATTAAAAACTCAACCAAATAATAATAAAATTTTTTAATATCTTATAAAATTAAATAAAACACTATTAGATAAATAATATTAAATAAATACTTATAATCATTAGATAAGCATCTTAAATAAGTAATTAACGTTAAAATTACTTAATAATGAATGGTATTATTAGAATATATTGGGTTGGTTGATGAGTGGTCGACAGGTTAAAAGCTCAATTAAATAATAACAAAAATTTTGATAAGTATTTATTGGTATTAAATAAATCACGTCAAAAACTATTAAATAAGCCATAAAAAAGGGTAGGTGATTACGTCAAATATTAAAATTTTTTAATAATGAATGGTATTATTAGAATATATTGGGTTGATTGATGAGTGATCGACAGACACCCGAGAAATGGAGGAGATGATGGTGGTTTTGGATGAGGAGGAGTTGTTGGGGTGCTGCGGTAGCACCAAATTTGCGAAAGAGATGGCGTCGGCCTCACCTTTTGCATCATTGAATCAAGCCGTCTCAGCAGCTCGACACATCTGGTTCAACCTGGTATTGACTTTTGTCATATCGCTTTTCTTCGCTCAGATTCTCTCTCTCCCCCCCTTAATTTATGTGAAATTCTAATTTTATTTTCAACAACTTACGAATTAATAAAGGTTGATGTAAACGGCTGGCTTGATGCATTTTCGGCTCATCCTCAGATCGGCCAATCTCCGCCTTCACAGTTCTCTTTTCTCACTCTTTACTCGTCTGTTATTACAATTACTTGATAGATTCTAGTTTTTTTATTTTATTTTTTATATCCTATTAATTTCTTTTTGGATGGTGGTAGGTGGAGCAAGGCCGAGCAGTCGACTGCTTTAGCAACTGCTAATGAATCTAGCTCGCAGGTTAGTCAAATGATATATCAATTCCTTTTTCCTGTTGTAATCGAGTCTCGCATTGCTAAGCTAAGATTTCGCATGTAAGGATGAGTGCTACTTGGCATGTGGCCTTATTTCTAGGAATGAGTTATGTGTGCTTAACACTTGTTTAATTATCTCTCCCTATAAGTGCTTTTTTTTCCTCCTTTTCAAAATGTTGTAGGAACTGTCCGACTGGAATAATCGGTACAGGCTGAATTTGGATTTATATTTATTATATGTGCATCGGGGAGGCGACTGAAATACTTGCTGAGTTGAAGGTTTGTTAATCTTGCTGCCGTCCACTTTCTTTACTCACATTAGAAAAGCATTTTGAACTTGAAGTAACTTATATTATTGACTTACTTTATCAGTGATTCATAGATTGCTTCTTTGCAGTCAGTCTATGATTTTATGTGATAATGTTTCTCAAACAGAGAACATTTCTCAGCACATCAAGCTCTTTTTTCGCCCCACTCTGTTTCATTTTTTATGGTTATTACATTTTGTATACTTTTGCTCCTAGCAGAGATGTTGTCTTGCATCTACTCATCCATGAAGATAACCCTAGTGTGAAATGCATTCATCCTTCAACTTTGCTGAATAATTGATATTACTAGGCCAGCAGCGGTTCTGCTTTTGTTTTGTTCAAACAAAGTTCATTACAATGCCCATTTTAATGTACCAGATTGGATGCTTAATAAAATTTATTATCTCTGTTGCTCTTGGCAGAAGCGATACAAACAGGCCCATAATTGAGTTTGAGATTGCTGCTCAGGAGCAAATGAAAATAACTGAATTCGTCTGGCAAAGCTCTTCTCAGCTAAAGCAAAGCTTCTTCTGCAACTTTCCAGTATTCTGCAACTGCAAAACAGCAGAAGGTACCCTTTACCATCAATCAAGCAGGACTTTTTATTTGGTCACTACATTTAATTGTTAGAAACAAGCAACTAATGCATGGATAGATGATATTATGGACCTTTAATTCTCCCTGTCTCCCCTGAAAAATAGGTAATCTTTGCTTGCACTTGCTCTACAGATGCAATTTAGTTTCTGATCCCTTAGATTAAATTTATTTTCTCTCCGTCATGCAATGAGCAAATAAAATTTGTTTGGAACACATACATTAATCATTCTGTGTATCAACTGTTCTGATTATGTAGAATCAAGTTGCTGTCCAGGGAAGAAAAAAAATGGAAAAATGGAGATGAAGGGAAAAATATGAAAATTTATTTTTGAACAGACAAATTCTGAATTGGATTAAGTGTCACTACCCTATTTAGTATTGTGGTTGGACAACTATATCTTAAAAGTTATAACACTAAAATGTTTGGTAAATATTTGCTAATGTGGCTTAGAAGATGAGTTGATTTGATTGCATACCTTTATCATGAAAAGCCTAAAATATCTTTACTATTTTTGTTAAAATTATTATTTAAAACATATTTATCACACACTAACAGTTTTTATTTCATAATTCTAGCTATAACTTTTTTTCCATTGCAGCCGTGGCATAAAAGTTACACCATCTTAATACCAAACAAAACTTTAGTACAGACCATCGATTTAAAGAAAATTAAATGATTAAACTGAGTTTGAGTAATAATAGGGAGCAGCGTTGGTGTTTAGCGGGTGAGGTTTCTCATCCCCATCCAATTTTTTTTTTTAAGGACTTGATATTTTTTGTTTCTAGCATTTTTTTTTCTGAATTGTGTTACTAACTACCCTAATGTTTCGATAAATGTTAATTTTTTCTTTTTCCTTGTTCAATCTAGAAGATCGTGTGAGCATCATAGAAGGACACCTATGTGCTTCTACTGAAGCTTCAGCAGGGAAAATATCTCAAATCCCTACAAGAACTCGACTACCAATTACAACGCATGTCTTGGATGTTTCTCAAGGGTCTCCAGCTGCGGGTGTTGAGGTACGTTTGGAAATGTGGAAAGGCATCCAACCACGTCCCCTCTTTGGCGAAACAGATGTTAGTGGGTGGGTGTACCAGGGGTCTTCAACTACAAATAAAGATGGACGATGTGGTCAATTGATGGGCATGATTGAAGACATGAACCCTGGATTTTACAAGATAACTTTCAACACTGGTAAATACTGTCCAGAAGGATTTTTTCCCTATGTTTCTATTGTGTTTGAGATCAGGGAGTCACAAAAGCGAGAACATTTTCATGTTCCTCTGCTGTTCTCACCATTCTCATTCACTACCTATCGTGGAAGCTAGAATTGTATGGTTGGTTTGTTGACTAATAGAAACATTGTGTGTGGTTGTGTTGCAAATATTCAATAGTGTTGGTCATGGCTGTGGTTATGTGGTTTAATTTAGCTATTGTTATTTATCGAACCAAAAAAAAAAGACTGTTATTTTAAGATTTTAGAATTTTTTTGTTTAGGTATTTTGATGTTTTCTATTTTTAAGTGGGTTTACTCTATTATAAATAAGGAGGTCTTGTTATTATTTTCATAGGATCAAGATTTTCTCCTGATCTGATTATGTTCTGAGCAAATAAATCAATTGTTAATTGATTGTTAATAAATAAAAAAATAAAAGAAGTCAAATCTTAAAATACTATTTATCAAAGAATCGTAATGAAAAGATTTTGAAAGATTAGAATTCAGATCAAAAGATGATCATATTCTTTTTTTAATAATTTCCTTTGGAACTAACTATTGAAATTTCTATTGTAGAGTTGTGTGGATCGTAAGGTCATCGAATCTCGCTTAAAACATTATCAAAATTCATTGAGTCATTTGTATTATAACAAGATTTAATCATGTTTCGAATACAGCGTAATCTAATCGCATTGGTTTGGTTTAGTACTAAAACAATATTTAGTGTTTATTTACCCATTAATCTACTTTCGTTATCTTGTTATGTCAATTGGTATTATAAAAGTTTTGTGTTAGTTACAGTGTTACACTGTTTTCCGGCTATTTACATTCATCTCATTGAATCCACCAATGAAATAAAAAAATCAAAAATTCCCAAATAAAACTCTAGCCGCCACCTCAGCTGTCGTCGCTTCGACCATTGCTGTCATTCAGCCCTACCAGAATAACCATTAGTCGACCAATATTAAAACCCTTGCCATCACACTCGGATTTTCCCGCCATAAATCACCACAGCAACCCTCAAACCTGCAAGCTTCATCACTCAACCCACAATCGTTTAGTTACCTTTACCGTCGATTGACAGTTTGACCTACTGCCCCTTTAGCCGCATCAAGAGCAACCATCATCATCACCCGTCATTGCTGCAATCTTTGTCGCAAAACGCCACCTCACCACCACGCGCCGCTGCTACCTCAAGTCATTTTTCCAACCAAATGATTGCGATTCTGATCAATCTTTAGCTACCGTTGCGTTTATCGTGATTATATCTACTATATCTAACCCTCACCACTCCAAATCACAAGCACCAATTGTCGACAACACCAAACGTTGAAAATTAGGTTATTTATGGTTTTGTCATTAGTTGTATTTTTATACTATGTTTACTTATTTGAGTGGGAGTGAGAAGTAAATTCCTCCCACTTAAATGTTTATTTGCATATTTTAAAGGAGGAATGGAAATCCTATCTGTGAGTTCCATTTATTTTTCGAGTCAAAACGAATTTTACTTCCATATTGAAGGTGGGAGTAGATTCTACTCCTTTATAAATTTAATAAAATAAAATAAATATCATATTTATTTAAATATTATTATATTATTTTATAAATTACATTTATTAATAATAATATTATTATTAAACTTATTTAAATATAATATTATTTTATTAAATTAAAAATAACAATATTATGTTTATTTAATATTAATAATTAATAAAAATAAATAGTTTATTCTAAGAAAATATTAATTTTGTACTATATTATTAAGTTGCTCTTATAAATAATTTTTAATTTACATAATTAAAATTAAAAAATTGTGATTTACATAATTAAGAATATTAATAATTATTATTAATTTAAAATTATAATAAAATAAATATTTTATTTTAAAATATTTTTTATTAATTTTGTAATTAAAAACTATAATTCTTTAAATAAAAGCAGCTGTAATTTGAAGCGAATTTCTTCCGTCAAAAGCAAGTAAACATATAAATTAGATTTTGATTCAATCTCATTAGGTGTAAGTAAATAATTTCTTTCATCAGTAGCTCATGGCTCACAAATCTGGTAATTACTCTTGAGGCTCCGTTTCTAATCCAAAATGTGAATGCTATCTTAATTTAAAAAAAAAAGACAAAAATAGGTATCAAGGTTCACATTGTCTCCTTAAAATTGAAAATATCTTGGATTTTGATTTTTATCTTGAGGATATTTTTTATTGGATTTGCATGATGAATGATTTTCTCTAAATTGTCTTAACATGTTATGCTTTAGAATGGTAGAAACAACTACAAGAATCAAGGATTCAACAAGGACAAGATAAAATCCAAGAATGGTTTGATGTGAGACAATTGATGAAAGATTATTTTCTTCATTGTGATGATGTTGAACCTTTTCTTTTTACACTACTGAAAGTAGAAGATGATGGGATTGTTGATTTATCTAAGATTTTTAAAGAAGAGATAGAACGTACTTTGATTTGGGCATTGGCCCAATAGTATGATCGGATTTGTGCAGCAAAATCAGCTGAAGAGATAAACAATAATTGACATGATTATATCTATCCATTGAAAATAAAATGATTATTCTTAAAGAAGATTTGGTGAAAAGGTGAAATTGTTGGTGAGCACAATGAGCAAAAATTAGAGAAAGGCAAGAGTTTTTTTTTTTTTTTTTATCATTGTTCGTTTCTTGGAAGTCTTTATCGCCTTGAAGAATGCATAAGTAAGGAATCGATGAAATATGGATTCTTCAAAGTTTCAATAAAGATTGATGAGGAAGACAACAAGAGTTACAAGATGATTTGCTCTTATATTATAAGTCTCATCCTCTAAATTGTATCCAAATTCGAGCACGTGTTTCTTTTAAAGGGGGGAGACTAATGTAAGTCATCATTTTAAGACTTTAGAATTTTGTTATTTCGATATTTTGATATGCTTCATTTTTAATTAGAATCAATTATGATATGTGTTTTAATTTTTTATTTCCAGTATAATTGCTATTTAATTTTTATTTTAAGTTAACTTTATGAAGTAGGTTTATCCTATTATAAATATAGAAATCTTGTAATTGTTTTCATAACCTTTTGATTAATAAAAACTCTTCTTTTATAATTTCCTTTGCAATTATGTATCAAAATCTCTTTTATAGAATCATTTAGATTGAGTGTCATCCTAATCTTGCTTAAGCGCATTATCAAATTTAGTAGACCATTTTGAATTAGAATGAGATCTAATAACTTTCAATTAAAGTGTAACCTAATCATATTAACTTGAGTTTGATATTAGAACAATATCTAATATTTATCTCTGTATCAATGCTTTCTGGCAACGCTTTGTCAAAAGAGATTAGAGTGGAGATTAGTAAATGTGAAGTAGTATGTGATTGGATTTCATCCTGTCAACAAATAAATATTAATGTTTACATTCTCATTAAATTCAAGACAACTTTTTCATGTTTCGTTGATGCTAGAATTAGCGAAGGTGCTACCCTAAACCAACTAGCAGAAGGCGTCGGTTAAGTTGAGTTGAGTTTGGTGATAGTCATTTTTGGTTTCCAGGATGGTTCGGATTCGAAAATTTAAAAACCGCTTATTCGGTTTTTTGAAAATAAATCGAACGAGGCGAAACCTACCATCGATTCGAGTTCAATTTTTCAGTTTTTAACATTATTTGAATTTGACTTTCGGTCAAGGACCATTTAAAATTTTGCGACAAATTGGCTACAATAGAATTCTTATATGCAAACATTTCTAAGTATTGGGCGACCACACAAATATTATATAAAGAGATGGATCTAAATGATATTATTCCTCCATTATCTTCCCACCGCTTCGCGACTTTCTCTGTTTCTCACCTAGCAACAGTGACATTTTACAGATCAGTCACATATACAGATCCAAACAAAGCTAATAAATCAAATACAGTATGTAATCTAATACAGTAATAATCAGTAAAGCAACCATGAAATTACAAAAGATTAAGAGTCATTTAAAAAAAAAAAAAAGGCCCATTCAAAAAGAAAAAACGAAAGCATAGCAAGTAAGTGAGTTGGCTGGCTAGCGAGGGAGCAATGGAAGGAACGGTAGCAACCGCAGGTCGGCATTATCAGCACCAGCAATGAGTTAAGATTTAGTGCTAATGGTTTGTGCGGTCGTGGTTTTGTGTAGTTGAAATTGGGGAGATTGGTGTAGAATTTGCAATTGGTCTGGTACATATATATCATGGTGAAATTACGTATTGCTAAAATATCTTAATATCGGACACCTGTTCGGTTCAGATTTTAAAATTTTTATCCGAAATCGATTCAAACTTCATTCGGTTCGGTGTTTATAATTTGGATTTTTAGAGTTAGAAAACCGACCGAAACCTAAAAAATCAAACGGCAGAATTTTCGGTTTCGGTTCGATTTACCCACCCCTATGACAACTCTGAAGCTTAATATTACAATCATTCTCAAATTAGCGAGTTTTTGATCAAGTAAAATAATAATTATAATCATCATTTGATAGGAGAAGGTCTTTTCTTCTAATGGTATAAAACAATCCATTTAACAATAATCCAAAGCTGTATGTATTTGTTAATTAGAGTAATCTTCTCTCTTAGAAGTTGGGTGTACTAAATTAATTTGTATTATAGTTACGCGAATGATTCTGACAAGTTACAAAATACCATTGATCTTGGCAAAAGAAGGAGAATTAATTATGTGGAAATTTTTAACATGATAACTCTACATCGTTAGGTTAGCTGAAATTTTTGTCAATATTTCAACAATTAGTTTCAACACCGATCATTGCTTCCTAATATTAAAATTAGGGAATCAATGTTTAGGTTGGATTTTCTAATGGCACGAAAATACAGTCGAGCTTAAGCTCAAATTGGAATCTACTTGTTGTTGAGCCAACTTTATAAATAAAACCTAAAATCTATGTGTGATGCTGCAAGCGCGCAGTCTACCCTAGATGTTTCTTATTACTTTTGCAATAAAAAAAAAAAAATGAAAAGGTCATCTTATTCAGAAACACTTGGGTTATGCAAATCCATTATCCTACTTTTACACCTCATACGCATCCAAGTTAAACTTGAAATCCATTTGTGTGACCTAGAATCTGCTTATCTAAAACGTGTTTGGAATTGAGGTTGGGTATTTGTGCCTTAAAAGTACAATCTTAAAGTATTTAGTAGCTAGGTGATGTAACAAATATATTGATATGATTTTTTGACATATGATAGAAAATACATTATATGTTAATAATTTTGTCAAAGTTATTATTTAAAATTTATATATCCATATAATTACTTTTTTTTATTAATTAGAGCAATTAAATTTTTTCAAGTAGCTATAATTTAAATTCTGCTCTGACACTTTAATTCAAATATGACCTAAGTTAGCCAAGAGAAATGTGCTCTAAATGTGTCCTCTAGTCAAAGAAATTAAAATCTGACGACCTTTGCAACCCTCAACTATTGAACCTCTTCAAAAGCCACTAGGAGAGTGGGTTTGGATTCAAGGATGCCCACTAAAAAGTAACCTATTTAAACCAAATAAGCTATCAAAAGAAAGGGGTTAGAAATTCAACCTAAGACCCACAATAAATTAGAATTATTGTGTGTGTGCATACATACATGTACATACATACATACATACATATAACAAAATAATTAGAAGTTTGAAATGCAAATTCTTCATTTACAAACACATAATTTGGATGAGTCAAAACTTCAAAGTCAACATAAACTCTTGTATAAATTTATACATAATTATTATGATAAAATTCATTGGCGATGTCCTTCAGGTAAGGGAACTAGGGATGGCAAAATTTAGATCCAGATTCATATTTTGAGATCCGCAATTGCATATGAATCCATAAAAAAATATATGTGGATTTGAATGTGGGTAACACTCGTGCGGATTGCGAGCGGATTTTTTTAATATTTGAATCCATGTAATAAATTCAAATATAATTTAAAATTCAACAAATTTACCTAAAAATAAAATAAAATCCAATCATAATTCAACATTCAACAATTCAACACCTAGAATAACATACAATAATACCATAAATCCATAGATACAAATACCATAATATAAATCAAACATAAAAATAACATAAATTCAAGTCTAACACCACCACAAATCCACAAATAAAAACACTACAAATCCACATAGATTTCATTTAAAACCATTACAAATGAAGACATTGCCACAAATCCACATATGTTTGATTTTTTCATTTAACTTATACATTTTTTAATCTAATAAAATAATTAATAAAATAATTTAATTAAAAATAACGGATCGAATATTGATTTTCGAGAATGCCATTTGAATCGGATCTTTAGGATCTTTCGGATCTGAAATGGCTTAGATTTTTGCCATCTCTAAAGGAACGACATTGTGGAAGGGCATTGTCCTCTGCAAAGCTCCATCTTCCACCAGGCTCCTCATCCACTTCAGGAACTTTTAGATACATGAATTCATATTTGATCTAACCATAATTGAATATGTGAGTCAATGAAGCGGGGAATAAGAATTTTATTCAATAGGACATTATTTTATTGTACCATCTTGGAACACCATAAATCCCACTTAACTTTAGTTTATTTTGGGTTTTCTCAAACCATTTTCCTTCCTTTATATACCAAATATTTGACTTAGACATTAGAGAATCTATGCAGAATATCTTAAGCTTGTGTTTTGTGGTTGGTAGGTGTTGAAAATTGTGTTAAAATAGATCAGTGTATGAGTTACGATTCGTGCTGTTATTTCCCAGAAAATAAATTCAGCTATTGAGGTTATTTTTGGACATCAACAATAATATGTCATATTACTTGAGATAAATAATTTATTTTTCAATTTTACTAACACATAATATAGCATTATGGAATCATTGAATTAACCAAAATATTGTTCTTAAACTTTTTTCATTTTCTTTTTTGCACTCAAGAATAACATTGATGGTCATGTAATTATTACCTCAAGGCTCAATCCAGTTTTGCAGAAAAAAATATATATATATATATATATATATTACAAGTATCGACTATCATAATCACTAGTCAATACCGATCGATTAGCAAACACTAAAACTGTTTTATTATTTTTATTTTTCCTTATTTATATATACAAAGTATAATGAAATATATATTTTAGTGTTTAATTACCTAATGAATCACCATAATTTTAGTGTTTAATTACGTGTTTGCATTAAAAAAATGAGGGTGCACTAACTTTATTTAATCATATAACTTATGCGTATACTGCGTGAAAAATAAATAAAGGCGTCGCATGAGAGAAGGATGGTGTGTGTGTATATGATTAAAACTTTATGAAAATAAAAAAGCTATTAAATCATATAGTTTAATAATATAATGGACTATTAAATCATATGAAACTTAATAATTTCTCGAACTTTAACAAATCTCGAATCACAACCTGCATCGTAGGATTTATAATATATGCATGGTTCTAAAAGGCCACGGCAGTTAGGGGCATTCCTCTTGAATCGTTAAGCGTCTTAGACGATTGACTTGACAGTACATACAAGCCCACGAAGAAGGAATTAACTAGTAATTAGTGTCAGATGGATGACACGTATCATGCAATTTGTTTCCTTAGCTTACAATTAGCTAGCTAAGGAGATATATAAATGGTGATGGTGAGTGGTGGTTTTTATATATAATCATTGGAATGTGTATATTGGTAAACGCAACCTAACTAATTATCATGCGTAGAGATATAAAAAGCTATTTGTGTCTCTATCTCACTAATACCTGTCTTAGATCTGATTAAGTTAAGGAGATAGGAAAATGCAGGCCATTAAGGACAAGCTCAAGATATGAACGCCATGCACGCAAAAGCCAAGGCTGATGCAAAATCGGAGGAGAAGGTACGTCTCTTTCTCTCTCTCTCTCTCTGTATGTATGTCTCTGTGTGTGTGGGTGTGTCGTGTGTGTGTATAGACGTAGTCGTTAATTACTCAATTACTTGGACATGGATGAGATGCATGATGATGATGAATGACGCATGATGCATGTGTGACTGACTGTATAGCGTATGTGGTAGGTGGAAAGAAATGGCGAAAGCGAGAGTTGAGGTAGCTCACGAGGTAAGATTGGCAAGAAGCAGAAGCAGAAATGGAGTTACATGTGGCAAAGGCAGCAGAAAAGCAGAGAAGAGATAGCAAAGCATAATTCTCATTCTCCTCACCAACAAATGACGCAGCAACTGCAACTGCAACTGATTATCATCAACATTAATTAATTTGATCTTGCTACTCAGTACCCTAATGACTTCAAATCATGCAGAATGCTCATGCTTTGCATGATAACAGATCGAATCTTAACTATTCCTGCCTTCTAGGCTCTAGCTATATATCTACTCTACTATTTCTTATTATTTTTTTCAGAATTAATATTAATATAATCTAGCATCATTATATCGATTCAATATTATTTATATATTATATACAGATTCTATCTATATGCGTATGTACACGCAAGTTCATCGTCATGTACTGTTTGCATTCCTTTAAATTTAATTTGTTGACATTTCATTAATGAAATATTTTAATAGACTCAAATCTTTGCTTGCGTAGTAAAAAAAAAATTTGGAGAGACAAAATAAGAAAGAGAGATAAAAAAACATGAAAAATAAGGTTAAAGATAGAAAGAGATTAGAAAGGAGAAAATTCATTAATCACAATCATTAATAAAATTCAAATGTCATCAACTCCAGTTAATGTTGACCATGGATAAACTATTAATCTAAAAGTTTTGTGAAAATTTGTGTAAAGTTAAGGGGCCAATAATAACACTAAGGGTCGGTTTGGAATTGCTTTTAAGAGGTTCAAAAGTAATTTTAAAATGTTAAAAATTAATTTTCGTATTTGGTAAATTTTTTAGAAATCAATTTTGTTTTCAGTCATTCATATCTATTGTAGATTTTAAAAACATTTTGAAAAATAATGAAGGAATAACTTTTCAAAATTTAATTTTGAGAATTAATTTTATACCTAACACACTTTCATATATATTATAAAATTTAAAATTATCTTTATTAATTAAGAAATAAAATCATTAGCTTTGAAGAGATTATTATTATTATTACCAATTATATTGAGATAATAAAATAAAATAATAAAATTAATAATATAAATATTTATTTTAGTTATCAATTATTATATATATACAATAAAAAATATTTTATATACATGTTTATAAATGTGTAACTAGATTTTGTTCAATATTATCGTTAGTTCAATTGTTTACATTATTCTACCAGTTTAACAGTAAGATTTATCAGCATATATGACTGTTTTTAAAAACTGACTTACTTTTCTTTATGGACTCATGACGCATATGAAAATAAATTTTCTGAAATATTGGCAATTCTAACTTGCGATTAATTATTTTTATAATATAAGCCAAACAATTATTTTAAAAGTTATACAACTTCATTGGGCCTAAATTTTAGTCCAAATAGAGAAAGGAGATCTAGAGCTATAGAAGCTAGATTTCGTGAAGGCCAATTTCCATATCAATTTGGAGAATCATAAGATATAATTATATATTGGCTGTGTCCTTTGTAAGTTTCAAATATCTGGCGAACTACTCTCAACGGATGGCCACCCAACATGCTAAGATTGCGTGCCTCTTAGTTTGAAGGAAATACCAAAACCAAGACCATATATATACGCGGATCTTAATTTGTCTGGCGTCTAATATTTCTCTTTACTTAATGTAATGTTCGTATAATTAATTACTATTTCAATATTGCTAAAATGGCAGCAAAAAACAAAGATATTGGGGTGATTACAGGTGTTTACAATGTTAATCTTCATTGTCCACAATGCGCACGCAAGATCGAAAAGCGTCTCTTAAAAATCGAAGGTACGTAAAACTAGATTTTATTTGAAATTTAGGTTTTCTAAATTTTAAGTTATAGTTGTTATAAGAAAAAATTGTACTTGTGAAATAAAAGTTGATAATTGTTAAAATTATAATTTTAATAAAAGTAATAAAAATATTATAGATTTTTCTTTATATTAATTTAAGACAAAATCAACTCAACTTTTAAATCACAATGATAAATGTTATCAAACATTTTAGTGGTATAGTTTAGAAGCTCCTGTGTTTTTTCAATTAATTTCATTAACCGGGTATTTTAGCACTTTTGTGCGAATTAATTAGCTTTGATCTTTCAATTTGTGATCAGCAGGGATTCAAAGTGTGGATGCTGATTTTGAGAAAGCTGAAATTAAGGTTAAGGGCGTGATTGATGTGATTAAAATCCACAAGTTAATCCAAAAAACCAGTCAGAAGAAGGTTGAGTTGATATCATACCACTCATCAAAATCAAAGAGATCGGTGCCATTAAGGAAATCAAAGAAAAAGAGGTGAGTGGTTTTTTAAATCTTACTTTTACTAATAAAAAAATTGATTTTATCACTATTGAAATTATATATATATATATATTCCAAAATTTTAAAGTACATAAAAATATACAAATCATGTAGATTAAACATTTTAAGTTTTAAGTTTTTTAAATCTTACGATTTTAAAATTTTCTCAAACTTTTTCCACACTTTAAGGTTTCAAATTAGAAAACTACTAATATATACACACACACTAATGGTTTATATATCATGGTATTCATGATACTGAACATAGGCTGCATCTATCATTATTGTAGTTGCTATAGGCACATGCATCTACTCAAAATTGGCTCAATTCAAATCATATATGTATATGTATGTATGTATGTATTTAGTCCGTGAAATTTCATATCTCCATTTAAACGTTTAGTTAAAGTGTAGAATTCTTTGTTAGATAATGGCTCTATATTATAATATATTTCTTTTATATAATTCCTGAAATTAACATATATAACAACTGATTTGTTTGAACAATTTGATTAAGGTAATTTTACGCACAACGACATTAAAAGTTCACATCCACTGCGCCCAATGCGAGCATGACTTGCGCAAGAAATTACTGAAGCACAAAGGTATAACAATGTGAAATGCGTATGTGGTTAAACATTTTCGTTTTCAATTTTGAAAAACGCATGAAAGAATCACAAGTATCAATTAATTACAAATGCAGGTATTTACAGTGTTAATGCTGACGCGAAAGCTCAAACTGTAACAGTGCAAGGGACTATTGAATCTGACAGACTCCTATCATACTTGCGGAAGAAGGTGCACAAACATGCAGAATGGTAACTTCAAAACAGGAGAAAAGGAAGAAATTAAAAAGACAATGAAAATTTGAAGTCAAGTCCACTGAGTTATCGACTAAATTTGTAGAATTTAAGGAGGATGTTAAAAGCAGAAGGCAATGTTCCTATTTTATACATTATGTTTATGCTCCCCAGTTATTTAGCGATGAAAATCAAAATGCTTGTTCTATTTTGTAGAATTGTTCAAAAGTATATTATATATGGTGTTTTATTCTTTAAGGTTATTTTTATTTTTTTATTATTCGCATTGGACATGTTTTTCTTTTCTTTTCTTTTTTTTTTAATTTATTTGCATTGGACATGTTTTTAAGATTAACTTTTATGTATCTCGGATCAAACCTCAGATGGAGTGCTTCAATGGAAATCATTGAGCAAAGGCACATTACTGTTCCAGTTTACCCAAAAAAAAACAAAAAAAACGACTCACCATACTCCATATGCCATGGAAATAACAATGACAAAGCAACAAGCAAAGTAGCAAACCAATTATACCAAATTACCAATTGCAATTAGTTGGGTTCATCTGGGGTAGGGATGTCACGTGAGGTAGAGGTGTTCTCTTAATCGAAAAAATTAAAATTAAAATTGTTTTTCGCCTCCGCCACATCCGCCTTTGTTGGGGATGGGGCAACCCACTTTGATTGACTGGAAGTACAGCAGATGTAGGTTATCAGTCTTCACCACTCCACTCCACGTGTCCCACGACAAAGTTTCATTTTAATTTCCATGGTCGCCTGATCAACTGGCAGTTCGCTCATCTCTCTACGGTCCAGAGATACAGACAGAGACTTTCACGCTGTTAAATTAAATAATACCTTTTCTTTTCTTTTCTTTTTTCCTCCTCATTTTGCTGCTCCCATTGGATGGGCGATCGGATCGGGTTAAACCGAACCAAGCCGAACCTAAAATTTACAACCCGAACAGTTAAAAATTGAAACCCGAACGGTTTTTATTTCGGTTCAGGTTAGAACTAACTCGAACTTTCAAATCGATCAGGTTAGACTTAATAAATAGAAGTCTCTCTCTCTTTCAGTGCACGCCCAAAATCAAAATCCTAAATCTAATTTTCCTTATTTCTCTCTTCTTTGGCTCTTCACACAACGGCGGCACAAAGCACAAGTGCACAACCACCCCTTTAGCGGCGGCTAGCAGCCGTCCACCCCTGCTAACTCCTCTCGCAGTCGACAGTCTCACTCACACACCTACGCTCCGCCGACGCTCGACACTTTCAATCTGGTTCCGGCATTGCAGCTTCCGTTCCGATCAGCTGTCGTTTCTTCCCGGTCTCTACCGTGATTTTCGATCAGTTGCTGTACGTCCCTACCGTGGTTTTTGATTGAGTTCATTAGGTTACTTATTATTATTATTCTTATTAATTATTATAAACACTTGATTTTAAATTATTTTTATGTAATGATAAACTGATAATTTGTCATTGATATTGAGACCAAGTTATTTGAATGTTCAATAGAAGTGAAAAGAGAAAAAGCAGGCTTCAGGTGTTTTGTTTGTATGGCTGTGTTTAAGGATTAATTAGAGCAGCAAGCTTTTCCTCATTCTTCATTCTTTTAGTTGGTGAAAATTTGGTTAGTTGATGAAAATTTAGTGACCACCGATCTTGGTATCTGCACCGCTACGTATTTAACCCAAACCAAAAGTTGAACCCGAAATTTCAAACCAATCCGATCGGATTTGTAAATCCGAACCGAATTAAGTTCAGTTTGGTTCGGATTAGCATTTCAGCCCGATTAGGTTCGATTCTCCTCGATTGGGTTGTAGCAGCGAAATTCCGATCGAAACCTGTTTGTCCACCTCTAGCTGCCAAAGCTAAATCAGAATTGACATTTAGTGAGTTGGGTATTAGTTGGGGTAACGGATATTCTTTTATTTTTTTATGTGGTTTGTGAATTTGTTTATGTGTTTTGTATATTGTATTTACTTTTTTAGATATTTAAAGGTAGATTTCTTATTTTTCTAAGTAAAATATTAGATTGTACCATCATAAAATTAATTTAAAAATTTTAAATATAAGAAGATTATAATGTACTAGGAAAAAAAATGAACAAAATGTAACGGGATGTTAGACTCTTCACACTATGTTGCACCCTAATAGAGTTGAGCATCAGATCAGATTCGGATAGATCTGACCCAGTTTAGATTTGACTCAATATCGCATTGGATATGATTTGTGCCATCAGAATAAATTTGATTTGAATCGGATTAGATTTGGGTCGATCTGAATAATTTGATCGGATTGCACTGTTGATTAAAAAAATGAATATAAAAGCACAAAAGCAAAAATCCTAAATTGAAACCTAATTTGTCGCAACCCACCCACGACATTAACTCCTCCAGACGCTGCGACCCATGACCGTGACCCACGTTATGATCTACTCCGCCTGACGCCGCTGATGACTCTACCCAAACGAGCCCAGCCACATCTTGGTCGATGTCTGGCTGCATCTTGATTGACGACCAGCCCTCTAGACCCATGGCATTCTACTGCATCTTAATCGGCTTCGATATCTAGATGACCAGTTGCATGCCGCACGCCATTGTCCAGAAAAGCAACTGACACCGACAGCAACCTCGCGGCTTGTTCATGATAATCCCAACGCATGACAACTCTCGACACATTTGAACTTAAATTTGGAAAAATGATTGATACCCCTTAAATGTTTAGGAAAAAGGACACAAAAATCCTTAATATTTTATCAAAGACGCTTAAGTTTCAAATTATTAATGGATTCGATTTGGTTAAATAATTGAAAGGTTAATATAGTATATTCCTTTACTAATCTAATGAATTTATCTAAAAGTCCTCGTCTAAACATCACAAAACTAATTGGATTTAAACAAACCCCATCAAAACATCACAGGCCCTTAAATCCGTTGCACGCAAACCCTACCGTCGTTCATGCCGCTGCTCATGCCCAGCTGCTATTTGTGTTGCTATTCGTGCTGCTGCTCTTGCCTTGAAGCCGCTACTCGTGCCGTTGTTCGTGGTCTTGCTCATGACTTGAAGCCACTGCTAATTTGATTTCTGGTGCTGCTTGCTGGTGGTAGGGGTAGGCAAAATACTCGACCCGACCCGACCTGATCCGAAAAAAAATCGGGTTCAGATCAGATCAGGTTGTGAATAAAACTCGAATGGATGCATTTGTGTCAACCCTATCGGATTATGATCGGATTGGGTTGAACCGATCGAGTTGACACAAAATAAAAAAAATTAAACCCCAAATACACATTGCACACACTGGAACACGATCTACACACACCACATACATTGGAACACGATCTACACACAACACACCACACACACACTGGACCACATACACACCACACACTGAAACACAGACACAAAAATAGTCAAGCATACATAAAGTTCACGCCCACACCCACCCAGGCACCCACAGCCCACTGCCGACCAGCAACGTAATCGCCCACACCCACCCACAAGCCACAACCTCCCTCTCTCGCATCCCACTACTGACGGCAACAAGCAGCAGTTACACATCCCACACCCACAACCAAACAAACAAAATATAGTCACAATCACAAACAGTCAAACACACACGAAGTTCACGGAGCAAGCTAGATTCGGCCACCAGACGCAGCAACCGTCGAGAGCCAACGCCAACCGAAGCTACTCCGCGAGGATGGTAACCCGATCTACCGATCTACTGCTACCAAGTACAGGATCTGCTGCCCCACCTCCACGCCTCCAATCCTCCGCCATCACCCGATCCGATTCAAGCTCCATTTGGCTGTTGAGTTTTGAAAGCTTTGGGATAATTCAGATCAGATCAGATCGGGTTATAGATTCGAATTGAATTCGAATGAATTCTTATCTAACCCGACCAACCCGAAATCCGATCGAGTTGATCCAAACTCAATCAAACCCGATTTTGCCCACCCCTAGCTGGTGGTTGCTAAATTAACTTGCCAATCTCAATAACTTCTATTAAGTGCAATTACTGATAAAATGCCTACTTCTTGGTGCTAATATGTGAATTTAAAATTATATTTTCACTTGTATAAATTTATTGTTAATTTCTTATGGGTGGTTGAGGTCCTTGAGGAGAATACGATCCATCCTATCTTTGGCTCTTTTTTGATTTAATGGCATACTACTACCTTCTTTGCTCTTGTCAAATCCGAACTCATCCAAATTGATCCGAAGCTGAACTTATCCTAAATATTTATCCGATCTGAGATAATTTGGAAAAGAATAGAATATTTCATAAAATTTACTATTTTATTTAGAGTTTGTTCTTCTTTGGCAATACGCTTAAAAAAGATTATTCATTCCCTTTTCGGGAGGGGTTGGCTCCTTGATCTTTATTTTATTAAGAATATAATCTCCCTCCCTTGGATTAGTGCTTGAACGTATCCCTCAAAAGTTCGGCATGAAATTTGAATGAGATAAATTCTTTTAAATTTAAACTAGTAATTTAAGTTAGCCAAACTAAAAATCAAGATCAAATTTGAGGTTCAGATTAAAATCGGATGAATTTTTTCCTAATTGAAATCATCCAAAATCCGATGGGATTTGGATCCAAAGTTGCCAAATCCTTCGCCCTAATACATTCACAGATCATCTTTCACCAATCCATGTAGTTTTGGAGTTAACAAGGGCACTGCTTTTTCTTTTAAAGTCAATAGATTTTTAGATTTTTTTTTTTGGGGTCTTAAGCTTATCAACAGTTTACAAAAAAAAAAAAAAAAGAAGAGGGGAAAGAAAAAAGGCTATGGGCATCTCTTTTATCTGTTTCTTTTAATTAATGCATGTGGGCATTATTTATGGTTGTAAGCTAATGGTTAGAGTTTGAGCATTATCTAATTGTCAGCCATCGGCAATCGGATTAAAGTAATGAGATCATCCATGGGATAAGGACGTTATTGATCAATCAAAATGCAATTACAGGCGCAAGACACCACATTACGATAATCTAATCGAATATTGTCAGCCGGAATCCGAGGGCGAGCCTTTGTTTTGAGAAAATAAACCGGAAATTATCCCATGGGCATCCTTAATATTGGGTTAGGCCCCTGATAATGATATTACGCTGTGGCCGTGCCCTTCTTACAGATACAGCTTGTTTGGGAGAAATCGTCCCGGATAGGCGTGGTGACGGATATCGATGGCGAGTCGAGCGGTGTGTCAAAAAGCGCAGTGTGGAGGAATGAGAAGCGAAATATATCCGTCGCTGAAACGTCATCCATGAGCCAAATTTCGCATGTAAAGGTATTCAGAATAAATTAAGTGGCGAGAGGGGTCGGTCGGCGGACATCTCTCATTAGAATCTAAGCGCGGCACAGTAGCTTTCCAAGTAAATGAATCCTTTACTTTATGTAATGATCGAGTCCATGCGTCTGTGGCGGAAGCAAAGATCTGGCGAGAATCGCGTATTGCTTTCAGGTGGCGTGTATGATCCAGCTGCATGCTTGACGGTCAGTCATCTGGTCGGAAGCAGATCTCGAGAATCGCTGCAGCTTTCAGGCAGGTGGCGTAACATGAATCCGCTTTGACCACGGTCAGTCATCTGAATGCAGCGGAAACAAGATCTCGCGGAATCACGCTCAGGTAGTGGCGAATCCACTTTCTGCATGTGATCGAGTCGTCTGGCGGAAAGCAGATCTGCGAATCACGCTTTCCCGAGCAGTGGCGTAGCATGAATCCGCTGCTGATCAGTCCATCTGCGGAAAAGCTGGGATTCGGAGGCACATAAAAAGGTGGCCGAAGGTAAAAGGGTTAGCATTTTGAGATTAGAAAAGAGATTCGAAAGAAAAAAGAAAAGCCTTAAGATCATGTGGCGTTCCCGAACCATGCTCGACTTGGCGTCGGAGGGTTCTGTGGAAAAGCAGCCTCGACTTGTCTGTGTGAGGATACCTGGAGAAAGAAGCGCTACGAGGAGGCCTCGGTGCGATAAAGTTGATCGAGCGAGATCGCAGTGCGTGAAACGAGGGAACCGAATCTCGCATCAAGCGTTTTGCCGTCTGTGGGACGGAGCAAAAAGCTACAGTGATAGCAGAAGAAGGGTGAAGCAAGTGAAACAATGGAGCGGGGAGGAAGTAGTGCAAAGGGGTGATATGAGAACTTGATTCCGTGTTGAGGGAGATGGTCGGTGAAGCAGGGAAAAAGTCATGTTGGCCGGATGGAGCAGATGGAAGCGGATGGAGACTTGACAACCATCCTGCATGGGCTGAAGCGAAGGTAACGAGAGGAAGGGTGAGAAGCGGTGGAGTGGCAGGGTCCGATAGTCTTGAGGAGAAGTCAAACCAGCGGGAGATTTGGTGGTGAGAGAGATGCGTACCTCTGGGAGAATTTCATAGAAAGAAGGCGATCCCGTGAAAGACTTGTGGCGAGGCCGGAATTGGTGAATCGAGAGAAAGCAGAGTTGAGCAACACTTGCATGATGTAAGGCGGGATCAAGTTAAATACGTGACCACAGTAGTGTGAAGCGGATTTGGAGGAGGAAGTCTGTGAAGCGCGGATAATTAGCGACATACAAGGAAGAGCCCCTAGTTGGAGGATAATCTTTGAGACGGAGAATCACCGCTCATGGAGAATCATGAAGCGATTATTAAGAGATTTCCGCCTCGAGATACTCGGGAAGAAGCGATCCCATTGGTACTTGACATGGCTAAAGGGTCTGAGATTATCGATCCAAAGGTGCGAGGTGTTCCCACTATCCCTTGAGGCGCATACGAGAATACGAAACTTCCTCCGACATTAAAGCCTTGGCAGATGTGCGAAATTGGAGGATTTAGTGGGAGCAATATGCGGAAGATGACATGATGGGTGAAAAGCATGAAAGCAGGGAAGCGAAACCCTTGAGGAATTCATGAAGGTTTCATCGAGCATCCTCGACTTGGAGCCTTGACCACCTCGATTAAAGGGATTAAAGAAGGTGAAGATAGGAAGGCGTGATGCAATTTGAGAAGCCGGTATTCAAGCGTATCTTGCATCTGAGCAGTAGAAGAGACATCGAGATTGAAGAGGAGAAGGCTGCAAGGATCAAGACAGACCAGTTAGAAGGTTGGGGAGGAAGAGAAAGCATTAGGGAATGGGGAGTAGATGGGAGGAGGACCACAGGCCTCATTGAGTGGAAGCGAGGTCAGATGACCTCATCGTGAAGCCACCATGATATCAATATGACCTCTCACCGTTTAGGGAGCCTTGGAGAAGGCATGATTCGGCATCTGGTGGTCTTCATCAACATTCCGCAGTGGCGAGCAAGCGGGCCGAAGTACTTCCCTCCCCGACTTCAGGCGAAACGGAGAAAGAAGCGGTCTGCACGATCGGAACCGGGACTATGGTACACTTCCTTGAAGATGTCCTGGATGGGGTGTCTGAGGCCATAAAGGATCGAGGTACTTGCCTCACTGATAACAAATACAGGGAGGGATAGGGGCGTTATTGTAAGTTCCATGACCATGGCCATACCGCGTGATGTAGAGATCTAAAGACCGGTCGAAGATTTGGTGAAGAAATTACTGGGCGAGTTTATGGATGGGACTTTCCGATGGTAGCGGTGAAGGGAGGCGAATGATAGAAACTTGGTGAAAGCGACCATGATGGGGTGATAGGGGGCTGACATTGTAGGAGATTAACAGTCGAGAAAAAATTATACTAGATGCCATGACCCGATGAAAGTGCTCTTGTCAAGCAGGCAAAGGTCGCAAGTACCAATCATGTGGGACGGATGAGGATGAGGAATGGATTCTATACCCCGAGGATGCTTTAGTTATCAAGGACTCATGCTGAAGTTTGACGGATCTTGATCGTCTGGGGCTCGGTTGATGTGTTATTTAATCGACCACGGAAGAGATGGGAATAAGCCGGAAGTTGGAATACCAATACCTCTTGAAGGGGTTGGGAGGAGGAAGCTGGTCCCTACAGTGGTCATTTGCTATCGATTGGGAGCTCCCAGAAAGAACAATGATCTTGGACTTTAAGTAGTGGACGAGGAAGGTCCTTACGGATGATCATAAAGCCATTTTAAGGATGAGCAAGCGGTGTTGTCAACCATTATCGGCTCTGAAATGCAAGGGTGAATGAGGTAGTAGGAGTGAGGGAGACGGAGGATCGAGAAGGCTGCTACTCCTCGGCGTGAGGAAGCAATCTGATAACATCCTCGATGCAGTGGAAAGCAAGAATGGCGAATGAGAACTGGAGGATCTGGAAGCGATGAAACACAGGAGAAACCGGGGAAAAGCAGTCGAGAATGGTCGAGACTTGAGGGATAGCAAAAGCATGAGTTGGTTAAATGCTTAAAGGCTCATGCTTAATTTTTTGCTTGGACACATGAATACATGCCACGGATAGACACTGATGTAGCATTTCATAAGGCGGCAATAAGAAAGGTGCTTTCAGGCGAGGCAGAAGAGGAGGTGCTTCAACCAGGAGAGGTATGAGGCTATAAATGGCGAGGTGGAGAAGCTCTTGAGAGCAGGGTTCATTCGGGAAGTCAGTTACCCTGAGTGGATATCGAATGTGGTGTTGGTAAAGAAGGCAAACGGCAAGTGGAGGATGTGTGTGGATTTGGACACCGATAAAAGGCGACTTCCCTTTACAAATCGATCGACTAGTAGATTCAGCGGTGGACATGAGTGCACTTTCGAACCGTGGGCCGTTCTCGGGATACAACGGATCCCGTATACGAAGCGAGGATGAGAAACGGCTTTCATCCTGACGAGGTTTGTTACATTACGAGGTAATGCCATTCGGTCTCGAAAATCACTACCAAATGGTGAAACAAAGTCTTTAAGCCGTTGATTGGGAAAACCATGGAGGTGTACGTGGATGACATGATCACCAAGTCGAAATCCGAAGGAACATGTCGGACACCTCGAGGAGACATTCGAGCTTTTGAGGAAGTATAAGATGAAGCTTGGGAGGAAGTGTGCTTTTGGGGTGGTCGGGAAATTCCTTGGATTTGGTGAGCCATGGGGATTGAAGCAAATCCAAGAAAATCCGGTGATTGTGCGGATAGCGTCTCCTCGTAACAGAAGGAGATCACTGAGCCTCAGGGGAGGTTAAGCGGCGTTAAGCGATTCATATCAAGGCTACAGATAAGTGTCAGCCATTCTTTCAAGTGATAAGGAGGGGAAAGAAAACAGAATGGACCCAGAATGCGAGGAAGCCTTTCAGAACTTGAAGCAATACTTGCAATGACTCCATTCTTTATCCGAGGATGAGGGACAAGTTATATCTGTATTTGTGTCGGATCGGGCCTTGATTACATTCTGGTGAGAGAGGAAGAAGGAGCTCGATATACTACACCAAGCCACCTTTCGTTGAGACCGAGATACCCAGTTGGAGAAATGGGCACTTGCCGCATGTAGTTCTTCTTTCGGAAGTTGAGGCCATATTTTCAGGCATTCCGGTCTCGGTATATGAAACCAACCATTCGTCAAACTACTGCACAAGCGGATACCTCAGTGGCTCGTCAAGTGGTAAATGGTGACGAGTTCGACATAGACTATAAACCCAGCGCGGCGATAAAGGCCCGCAATGGCGATTCGTTAATTCCTGAGCCGAAGTATGCTTAGATCAACAAGATGCGGTTATAAACCAGAAACTTCAGTATGGCGGTGTACGTGGATGGGTCGAGGAGTGGGGTTCGGAGGCGAGGATTGTCTTGGAAGGCCCGAAGGGAGAGATCTCTTATCTTTGTAAAGTTGGAATTTGCGACCCTGAAATAACCGAGTATGAAGCCTTGATAGCAGTGCAGGAATTAGCTAAGGTGAAAGCGAGTTAAGATCGAAGCGATTCCCGGTGGTTGAATCATGTCGTGAAAGATTCCAAAGAGAGGAGAAGATGGGCGATGCACGAAGATAGTCGGCGAGATGATAGGGAAGTTCGAAGCGGTGGAGGTAATCTGAAATCCCGAGGGAAGCGGAATAGTCGAAGCGGACATTTTGGCTAGGATGGCGTGATGGCCAAAAAATGCCAAAGTCGGTCCCTCTGGAGGTGAAGTCCAGCCCAAGTATCGAGCAGAATTTGGGGGTGTTGCGGATAGAACAAAAATGCTCGTGGAGGGACCCGATAGTTTCATACCTTAGAGACGGGGTATTACCACCAGATAAGCTGCGAGCTCGGAAGATTAGAGCCCAGGCCTCGAGATACACGATGATTGATGGGGTACTGTATCGGCGAGGATATACACTACCGTTCCTTCGGTGTTTGGATGAGGCAGCGGATTACGTCTTGAGAGAAGTACGAAGAATTTGAAATCATTAGCGGGAGGTCCACAGCCCTGAGTCTAAGCGGGGATATTCGGCCGACAATGCACCGAGATCTGTGAAGACCAGGGGTTGTGTAAGCTGCCAGAGTTTTGCAAATTACTCTAACCAACCACTAGAGAAGCTCACCTCCATGGCCTCCCCTTGGCCATTTGCTCAATGGGGAGTTGATCTGATCGGCCCGTTGCCAAAGGAGGAAGCGGCAACGTCGATAGTTCTTATAGATTACTTCGAAGTAGAGGTAAAGCCCCGAGGATCGCGAAGAAAACAACAGACTTCGTGTGGAGAAAACATCGTCGGGATCCTTATGCCTTAGTAACGGATAATGGCGGCGATTCGATAATCAACCGAGTTTCTGCGGAACCTCGGGATAAGCTGAAGTATTGCTCGCTGCTCAATCGAATGGACAAGTAGAAGCAGCCAACAAGACCATCAAGAGGCTTTTGAAAACCAGGCTTGGAGCAAAAAAGGGTGCGTGGGTTGACGAGCTGTCAGGTGTGCTATGGGCATACAGAACAACCCACAAAACCGCAACTGGGGAGACACCGTTCGCTTTGGCTTTCGGACATGAAGCGGTCGTGCCGGCTGAGATAAGAACGACCGCAGACGGATCATTTGATGGCGGGATAACGGCGAATATGTTTGAATCTCGATCTCTGGAAAGGAGAAAGCGGTAGAAGCGATCAGTCATTTACCAACAGAGGGTTGCTCGGTATTACAACCTGAAGGTGAACTCTGACAATTGGTCGGAGAGTGCTTGAGAAGAGTGAATCGAGCAAAGATCAGGAGTCTTTGGGACCAGAATTGGGAAGGCCATATAGAGTCAGCGGATAGTGGGACCGGAGCTTACAAAATTTGGTTACGCCGCAGATGAGTGAAAGCACTTGGGCAAGCACTCAAAGAAAATACTTGATGAATTTGTTCACATTTGAAACTATTTACGCTCATGTTCGTTATCGTTTATCTTTTCGCTTTATGTCGAACAATTTTATGTAAAGTCGAATCACGCCATTAATGGAGCGTCGAGGAATTTCATTGAAAGCAGAAATTATCCGAGGCATGCAAAGGCTCGTGAAAGTCTCAGCTGTTTATGGCGAGCGAAGCCAAGCATGCGAGGATCTCTCGTACGAGAAGCGTGAGAATCGAGTTTTGAAGAAATTATCCAAGGCATGCAAAGGCTCATCAAGTCTCAAAGCCTGTTTATGGCGAGACAGAAGCCAAGCATGCCAGGATCTGCTCGGCCACGAGAAGGCAGCAGAATCCCAAGTTTTGAAGAAATTATCTAAGGCATGCAAAGGCTCATCAAGTCTCGAAAGCGTTTATGGCGAAGAAAGAAAGCATGCAGGGATCTCTCGAGAGAAGCGTGAATCCTAGTTTTGAAGAAATTATCAAGGCATGCAAAGGCTCGTCAAGTCTCGAAGCATTTATGGCGAGCAAGCATGCGGGATCTCTCGACCCGAGAAGGCGTGAATCCAGTTTGAAGAAATTATCTAAGGCATGCGAAGGCTCGTCAAGTATCAAAGCACTTTGTTTATGGCGAGGAAGCCAAAGCATGCCGGGATCTCTCGACCACGAGAAGCGTGAATCCTAGTTTTGAAGAAATTATCGAAGGCATCTGAGGCTCAGTCTCAAAGCCTATCTATGGCGAGACAGAAGCCAAGCGTGCCAGGGTCTACTCGACCACGAGAAGCGTGAATCAGTTTTGAAGAATTTATCTAAGGCATGAAGGCTCGTCAAGTCTGGCTTTGTTTATGGCGAGGGCGAAGCCAAGCATGCCGGGATCTCTTCGAAGCGTGAGAATCCAGTTTGAAGAAATTATCGAAGGCAAAAGGCTCAAGTCTCTGTTTATTGCGAGGATCTCTCGAGTTTGAAGAAATTATCTAAAAGGCATGCAAAAGGCTCGTCAAGTCTAAACACATTTATGGCGGGCGAAGCCAAGCATGCGAGGATCTTTCGACCACGAGCGAGAATCAGTTTTGAAGAAATTATCTAAGGCATGCAAAGGCTCGTGAGTCTGAAGCTTTGTTTATCATGCAGGATACGGAGGCGAGAATCCCAGTTTTGAAGAAATTATCTAAGGCATCGAAGCTTTGTTTATGAAACATGCGAGGATCTCTGCAGAATCCATTTTGAAGAAATTATCTAAGGCGTGCCTAGCTTTGTTTATGGCGAGGGAAGCCAAGCATGCGGGAGCTAAGGCGAGGGCGTGAGAATCCTAGTTTTGAAGAAATTATCTAAGGCATGCAAGGCTCATCAAGTCTCAAAGCTTTATGGCGAAGCCAAGCATGGGCATCGGCGAGCCAAACGAGAGGCGTGAGAATCCTAGTTTTGAAGAAATTATCTAAGGCATGCAAGGCTCAAGTCAAGCGCATTTTATGGCGAGGCGAAGCCAAGCATGCGGATCGACCACGAGAAAGCGAGCAGACTCCAAAGCATTCGAAGAAATTTCTAAGACATGCAAAGGCTAGAGTCTGGCTGTTTTAATGAGGCGAAGCCAAGCATGCGAGGATCTGCTCGCGAAGCGGCGGACTCAAGCATTCGAAGAAATTTCTAAGGCATGCAAAGGCTCGCCGAGTCTCAAAGCCTGTTTTATGGCGAGACAGAAGCCAAGCGTGCCAGGATCTGCTCGACCACGAAGCGGCGGACTCGAAAATTGAAGAAATTTCTAAGGCATAAAGGCTCAGTCTCAAGCTTTTTTATGAAAACATGCGAGGATCTGCTCGACCAAGCGGCGGACTCAAAGCATTGAAGAAATTTCTAAGGCATGAGGAGTCTCAGCTTTGTTTATGGCGAGACCAGAAGCCAAGCGTGCCAGGATCTGCTCGACCCGCAGCGAGAATCGCTTGTCGAAAAAGATTTCTAAAGGCATAAAGGCTGTTGAGTCTCAAGCTTTTTTATGGCGAGGCGAAGCCAAGCGTGCGGATCTGCCGAGCGAATCGAGGCATTGAAGAATCGTCAAAGGCATGTGGCAAAACCATGAGCCAAGCCGGAACCTGCTCGTCTAGACAAAGACAAGCAAATTCTCAAACGAAAATTAATTCGTAATTACAACACAAGAAGGTAATCAAAAACATTTTTATTAATTTGTTAATAATTAACAGAGGGGATAATCTTCATGAACATTGTTCGTTACAATACAAGAAACATATCAAGAGGATGGTGGATCAGTGAGCCAATGACGTCGGTTGGTGGACCTCCTCAGTCAGGAGGTATCAATGGCGTCCGGGGGTGCTCCATGACATCGAGGGCGCATGAGGATGAGAGTTTTCCTCCTCAATCATGATCGGCTCTACCCCTTTGGCATCCTCCTTGGCCGCCTCCTCGTCCATATATTGAGCAACACCAGCCGCAAGGTCATCCATCTTCAGATCAGGGTGTTGCTTCCCGAGGACGGCCATGATGCAACGATAGGAATAAAGTCCAGTCGTCTTGGTTGTCGGCCTCCTCTCCAGTTCTCGAGCTCGGTGGGAGTCGGAGAGATTCAGTGAGCCTACAGCCTATACGCCTGCGGATCTCCTTAACAGTAAGCTCCTCTCGAGGGTAATGGCTTTAGCGAGCAAGTGATTCTTGCTCTGTCGAAATTCTCGAGATTGACTCTTTCTTCTAAACAACGTCTCTGGTCGCCGATTGAATATCCTCCTTCATCTTGGGTCGTGGCGGCCAACCTTATATAATAGGTGGTCATGCATTTGGGGTGAAGCGCTATCTTTGCAACTCACCGTCAAAGCCCTCCAGATCCTTCTTGCTCACGAGTTTAGATAACTCATTAAGGTAGGGACGGTGTTACCTTTCTGTCAGTGAGATCGAGGCGATAGAAGAGAAGCGGGATGCTCGCTAGCTTCCCAAACTTTTACGAGGAAGCGGTGGCAAAGTCTTCAAGGGTGAGACCTGCTGCACGATGTTGACCGCTTGAGGGGCATCCTTACTCTGGTCCCTCTTCGTGGTTGGAGGTCGAGAACGTTTTCGGGTCAGAGCCCCAATCACAGCGTCCTCCATCCTATGGCCAGGAAGTATCAAGCGAGACTCGAGCAAGTTGTATGTAGTTAACAGTTCTCGGCTCGAGCAGGAATTGGCTAGTACAGCCTCGACCCGTTTGAGCTGGTCAGGTTCAAGCGGGAAGTGGACACCCCAAGAACCTGCAACACAAACAAACATTTGATTAGAGACAAACCAGTAAAGCGCAAACGACAAGGGAGACAAGACATCTAAAGCGAGCAACACAGGAAAGCAGGGTGGGGGCGATAATCCTTCCCGTCCATTTGTGCGACCTGACCCCACGGACCCCCAGCAAAAAAGAACTTTCTCTTCCAATTCCCGCCACCACCAGTAGGGAGGTCGGTTATAGGTTTCCTGCTCTTGGTGCTAGATTGGAAGTAGTACCAGCCGGCATCTTTGGGGCTGCTCTTTAGCTGGTACAGGTGCTTCACCTCATCAACCGTGGGCTCGCTTTGGCAACATCTGTCCCACAAAATGAACAGACCAGAGAGCACTCTCCACCCATTGGGATTCAGCTGACCAGGAGCCAGATTTAGCCCGTTAAGTATCCGGGCAAAGTAAGGCTGCAAGGGACACCTCAGCCCGTACTTAAAGCTGTCCAGATACAGGGTAACATGTCCCCTCGGAGGGCGGCTGGGAGCATCCTTCTTTCCTGGGACCTTGAGAAGTATTTCACCAGGAATGCTATACCTCAGCCGGAGGTCCTCGAGCTCATCAAACGTGGTCGTGCACGTCATGTAATCAATAGCGTAGTCCCGCAACCAGGCTCTGCCTCTCCCAGATTCTGCTGGTCGTGATGTTCTAGATGGAGACACCTCACGAGTCACCCGCCATTCTCACTCAAGCGTATCCTCGAGCGGAAGATCTCTCCTGCATTACTCCCGCTCGTAGAGGTTGTTTGGGGAGACATCCTCCAACACTAGTCCACACTAGATGGGCTCTGGGGATCCGGGGGTCAAAAGCGAGATCGGTGAGGCGGGAAGTCAACTCGTCGTCATCAACCTCATGACCTTTTCTTTGCCTTTCGACATTCCTAGCTCTAACCACAACACCAACTACTACCCAAAGCAGAGAGAAGAAATTATCTACAATAGAGACCAAAGAGATAGAAGAAATACCTGAAGTAATGGTTCAGTCGGTGAAAGTCAGAGATGGAGGCCTTTTATGCCGGAACTTCTTTGCCGGAGGGACAGAGACGGAGACGGAGTGAACGATGAATTTGCCGTTCGAGAGGATTTGGTTTTCCTGATAAGGACGGACTCTTGGGTTGCCAGCATTTAACAGCGCCGAATCCCGAGGGTCTCATAACCGTCGGTTTGAAATTCAAATGGAGGGGTGGATTTCTGCCACGTCACCTCGTCCATGATTAAATCGACATGACTCTTGCGCCTTTTTCCAATCCAGCGAGTACTATCGAGTTTCTCTGCGGTCACTACATTACAACACGAAGCGGGGACCGGTGTTTGGGAGAAATCGTCAGCGAGACCGGGCATGGTGGCGGATGTCGATGGCGAGTTACTGCGAACCGTGTGTTCCGTAAAAGCACAGTGGCGGAGGAGGGCGAGCGAAATATCCTGCTCGTCCACGAGCACGTCATCCGCGAGACCAATTTCCTGTAAGGGGCATAAGGCCATTCCGGCTAGAGGCCGAGTGGCGAGGAGACCCGGTCGTGGCGATCGGCGGACATGCTCTCTTTCCCGAGCCATTCGAGTCCCGTACCGTCAAAAGCGGAAACAAGATCTCACGAGAATCACGCTTTCCCGAACCGTGGCGTAACACGCAAATCCCACCTTTGCCCATAAGCGATCGAGTCCCCGTAAAAAGCGGAAACAAGATCTCACGAGAATCACGGCACGCTTTCCCCAGGTGGCGTCAAGATCCACCTTTGCCCATCGAGTCAAAAAGCGGAAACAAGATCTCACAGAATCCAGGCACGCTTTCCCGAGCAGTGGCGTAACGCATGAATCCCACCTTTGCCCATGTGATCGAGTCCCATCGGCAAAAAGCGGGATTGAAGGAAGCCTATAAAAAGGTAGCCAACGAAGGTAAAAGGGTTAGCATTTTTTAGATTAGAAAAGAGATTCAAAAGAAGAGAAAACCATAAAAAAGCCATAAGATCTGTGGCAAGCGTTCCCCGAACCTTCATATCTGACTTGAGCGTCGGAGGGTTTGCGCCGGGAAAACAACCGGTGCACTCTGACTTGTCTGTGTGCGCAGGAACCTCTGGAGAAGAAGCCTTACGAGGAGACCTCCTGGTCGCGATGAAGTTGATCGAGCAGAGATCCTGGTCGTAGAACGAGGAGAACCAGAATCTCGCATCAACACAGCTAATGAAAAGAAATCTACTTTTTGTTGTGCTTTTTTTCAAAAGAACGGGATTTTAATGTTATGAATTTATGATATATTTCTATGGGATTTCAATACATTAAACAAATATCGAAGAGAATTGTTTCCAAACTTAAGATGGGTGGCTGCTTAAAATATGGTAAATAAGGCAAGTGATTGCAAGTTACAATTGGAATGGCAGAAATGTACTACTCAGTGCAATTGATATTTATATTATTTGTAGGTCTATAATGTTGTGATTAAAATCACACCACCAATATCTTAATTAAACATAAATTATATAAATGGAACGCGAGACTTTTAAATAAAAGATAAAATAAGCAAATTAACATAAGAGTGGTAAATTCTGTATTACTGAAAAATAAAACAAAAACTTATACATGTAACATAAAACTTGTAAATTAATATTAAATGCAAAATAAACCATATATTGTGAAATGGAACATAAACTTGTAATTGTAAGATAAAACAAGTAAATCAATATAACGACAGTAAATTGATATATTATTAGTAAATAAAACAAAAACTTATAAATATAATATAAAACTTGTAAATCAACAATAAGTCTAAAATAAAACATAAATTATATAAATAGAACATAAGACTTATAAATGAAAGGTGAAATAATTAAATTAACATAGAAGTGGTAAATTGATATATCATTGGTAAATAAAACAAAAATTTATCAATATAACACAAAACTTGTAAATCAATATTAAGTTTAAAATAAAACATAATTAAATGTATAAAACTTAAGACTTGTAAATAAAATGTAAAATAAGTAAATTAACAAAGGAGTGGTAAAATAATGTACTATTGGTAACAAAACATAAACTTATAGGTGTAATATAACACTTGTAAATTAACATTAAGTGTAAAATACAACATAAATTAAGTAAATAAAATGAGATTTGTAAATAAAAAAGTAAAATAAGTAAACTAGCACATGATTAGTAAAATGATGCATTAATGGTAAACAAAATATAAACTTACAAATGAAATAACATATAAATTATGTTAATGAAATATAAAACAAGAAAATATTATAAGAATTATTAAAAAAATAAAAACTTGCAAATGTAAAATAAAAACTCATTATAATAATAATTTAAAAATTATTTGTAAGATAAGTGGTTTTACATCCTTCTAAATTTCTTTGATAGTAGCCCCAAATGATCTTTTAGTATAAGTAGGAAGGAAAGTTTGAAACTACATAAAATATGTATAAAACTGAAAGTTAGATTCACTTTTATTAATATTTCATAGATGTATAGTAATATAAGAATGTCTTTTAATTTTATTTTGGCTTGATCCATATCAAGAAAAATAATCTTGCTTGATTAACTTGTATAGTAAACAAATTCTATGATAGAAAATGAAAAAAAAGAGTTTATAAATGTCCTATCATGAATATAGAATTTATAGTTAAACCAATTTAATAAAACTTGTTCCAATTGTTTTCAATTGATGAGTAATTTTTTCTTTGCTTAAATAAATTAAATAAATAAACTATTTTTTAAAATTAAAGTTTAATGTTGATTTATAAGTTTCATGTTATTTTTACAAGTGTTTATTTTGTTTGTAATTTTAAAACACCAATTTACCACTCTTATATTAATTTACTTTTCATTTACTAGTTTTATGTGTAATTTATAAAATTTATATTTATCACGACATTGATGTCATAATTTTAATCACGGCGTCATAAGATTTTCCTTATTTGCAATATATATATATATAATTGATGACTATGAAACCAATTACACCGTCCAGAAATACTTGTTGAAATGTATAAGATTGAAAAAAAAAAGGCTAACTTGAGAGTTATAGGATGCATATAAAAGGGCAAACACCATGGTCAATGGAAACTAAATGGTATGGACAATATAAATACATACATACATACATGCACACACGCGCGCGTTCGCACATACACACACATACATATACATACATACATACATACATACATATAGGAGTTTTCAATCAATTGACCCGAACCGAACACCCACCCCAACCTATGATAGAAGATGTGGAGGAAAGAATTAAGGAGATGGCATTAAAAATAGATAAATAGAGATACATGGAAAGCAAAACTTAAAAAAGCCAACAATAATTAATTTGGTGGGGCTAATTTTTATTAATTTTTTCATTTAACACTAATATTGGTTATCAGATTAATTCTGATTTAAGGATTGAAATTTTATGTAAAAATTTGTGTTAAAGAAAGGGGCTCCCGATCATGACCGTGTATGTGTATGTATGAGTGTCTATATATACACACAGAGAGATGCATACATACATACATTCATACATATACATATACATATACGTCCAGGCTCAGACTGTTTTAGCCTCCTGGACGTGCAACAAGATCCATATATAGATTTTGACGTAAAGTTCATACATTGATATTATATTATTATTATTTTGTCATCATTGATATCATCGGCGCCTCGTTAATTTTGTAGGTATTAGCTAGGAAAACTGAACCGTCTTCCCCGCCAGCTGCACATCACATCATCTTTATCCTTCATGATGCCGTGATCTGTCCGTAGTTATTATCTCTTAGCTAATTAGTAAGCAATAGCCAGTGCTGAAATTTTTTTTTTTAATTTACTTTCATTTTATTTTATTAAAAGAAAGAAAAGAAAATAAAAGAAAAGAAAACCCGAGTGTGTGTCGGGGACACTTAGTCAGCAAAATTATGCAATTATGCCGAGTCCATCACCAATCCCACGTTCATCATCTTATCTGAATATCTCAAATACATCAGCGAAAAATCACAGGAGGTTTGTTAGTTCATCTCGGACGAGGTCGTCGTCAGGGAAATTCTCGTATTGGCCACATTGGAGTAACATAAACCAACTAGGCAACCTGATAATCCCTGGAAGAAATAGCAGCGATTCATCTTCAAAGCATTCGGACTTAACAGAGGAGAGTCTTGAGGCACATAACAGAAGGCATGCTCCAATTGTACATCATCACGGCAGAATACTCAATAGTAATAATGATACTACTAGTAATAAGCTGCAGCAGGTTCAGATTGATGAAAAGAACTACGCTAAATGCAGTCCTTACTACAAAGGACTTACGGATGCATCCCTTGTCATTAATCGTGATAGAGTAATTGTTGAATCTTCATCAAGTCCTGGACGTGAAAGTCAAGCAACCACCATGGCCCATTCTACTGCCACTTATTCCACCTCTCTTTCCTCTTTGATGGTTAAGATGCAAGAATGGAGTTCTTGCTTCACTTTTAAGTACTATTCTTCTATTAATAACAATAATAGTAATAGTAATAATTCCCCTGCTGCCACTGCCACCACCACCACTACTACTAGTACTAGTGCTACGACGACAACTTCTAATTACATCTCTAATACTATTAGTACTGCTACTCCTACTGCCATTGGCGGAAAGAGTAAACAAGCTCATCACACTGCAGCCTCCTCTTCAACAGGAACAACAACTACGTCCGTAAATGAGAATTGTAAAGAGGTTGCTTTTAATAATGCTGCTGCTATATTGCTTCATAATACTAATCATATGGAGAAGCCATTGAGGGAGAGAGTATCAGAATCAGAACCAGAACCAGAATCAGACTCAATCTTGCAACCTAACGAGAGCGAAATTTTTTTTGTTGAATATAATAGTGATAAAGATGAAGACCATCATCATCATCTGGGGAAGAACAAGGATACAAATAATAGCAAAGGTCCAGAGATCATCCTCGAGAACCAAAGGGATCCGTTTATATGGGCAAATATGTACCAGCCCAAAACTTTAAAAGATTTTATCTGCAATCGAGATCGAGCAATTCAACTGCAGGGTCTGGTGAGATCCATCGATCTATATATACTAATATGCCAATACTTTATGTTTCTTTTTCCAACTCGTTAATTGCTTCTTGACATTATTTATTTTGGATATAAACACACACACAACTAAACTGCAGGTAAAAGAGGGAGGTCACGGAAATTTTATATTTGAAGGACCTCCGGGGGTGGGAAAGAGGACCATGATTCGGGCTATGCTTCGAGAAGCATTCGGACATGACACAGTCCAGGTACGTAGCTGTTAATCATATTATATACATATTGTTTAATTAATTAAGTGCTGCCTACCACCTAATTATTTTTACTTGAAAATTAATTAGGGAAATTAAAGGCATCCTAAATTTAACGATGTTTACATACATGTTGCAGGCTAGGGAGGAGAGGAAGGTGTTTGACTTGAAGGTACTTCTCGTCATTCTAGATACTACTCGAGTACTAGTTCTATTTATTTATTACTTTGAATATTATTCACTTTTAGCTTTCCGGGCAACTCTGTCGCTGGACTCTAATTAAGCAGCAGCTGATACTAATTCTTTGTCAGTGCGTGGACATGAAATGATTAGCTTTTACGCATTGTATCTTTGAATCGAAAAGGAAAACTGAAGATCAAATAACTTCTGATAATTATATTAATTACATATATATTTTAAAAAGTGAATTAAGTTACAAAAGGTAAGTAAATTATATAATTCTTGTCACAGGGTGAAGCCAGAGGTCGTATCCAAGTAAATATAAAAGAATCTTCACAACATATCGAAGTTAATCTCTCTGACCTGAAAGGGTATGAAAGGCATGTCATTGTTGAACTTATGAAGGAAACACAAAGCAAGATATCCGCCAAAGCTTTGCAGTCTAACGTCCCAACTGATAACACCCGAGGTATTCGTATACATAATTTCTCGTATACATAATTTCAATTAATTAACATATACATTAGAATTAGATGATGATCTGACGAAACCACAACAACACTTAATATATTATCAATTTTTTTTTTTTTTTTGCAGCAATTATTTTATGTGAAGCGGACAAGCTATCAACAGATGCCCTACTATACATGAGGTGGTTATTGGAAAGGTACAAAGGGTTAAATAAGGTTTTCTTCTGCTGCTCTGATGTCTCAAAACTTCAACCAATTAAGTCGCTTTGCACTGTTATTCAGCTTCTTCCTCCTTCAAAACAAGAGGTGAATGGCCTCAATTATATATAACTCATTTTTTTGGGAATATATAATTTATTTTATTCAATTTACTCTTTAATTAAATAACTTATTTTGTATTAATTTGATAAGTTTCTTCTTATTACGTGTTATTAGATAGTTGAAGTCCTGGAATTTATAGCAGAACAAGAAGGAATACAACTGCCGCACCAATTAGCAGAAAAGATTGCTGACAATTCCAAGAACAATCTTCGCCAAGCCATTCGCTCATTCGAGGCCTCCCGCCAGATGAAGTGAGCAATTGAAAAATATATTTCATTCATATTCTTCCTCAATTAGTTGGTTTCATTTCCTCTTCTCCATGCCTAACTATATATAGGGATGTCATCAGGTATGCGCTATCGCGCATATTATGATATGTGATGGTGCTTGTTATGAGCTCTCATTGGAAAGCCTGGCCCCATAGCGTGTGCACTAGATCAAGCTCATGTGTATAAAATAACATTTTAATGAGGACATCTTCATTATGACAAAGTGAGGATACTAATAATAAATAAGAAGACACAAATTTTAATATACTAATAGATAAAAAATCACAAACACACATACATATAGGTGCGGATGCCTAAATGTAGATTTCGTGTGGATTTGCTATTACACCATCTGCTATTATAATTAATTAAAGGAAAATACTGCAATACCATATATGATATAATAACGATTCAGCAAGAAATCTGCATTTAGGCATTGGTAATTGAGAATTATATATATACATATATTTAATTGATGTGCGAGTACATATACAAGTGCAGTTATCCATTTGTGGAAGGTCAAGTAATTTTGACTGGTTGGGAAGATGACATTACAAATATTGCCACGAAAATTATTGAAGAGCAGAGCCCAAAACAGTAAGCTTCTTAATTCTCATCCATCTCAATTCTTGATAGTAGTTTACATGTATTATTGATGAATTTATATGTTTGTGTCTCCGTATATATATACATAGAGAGGGTGAGAGAGATTTTTTCACCGTTAGTGACTCTAGGGATGTATAATATATATTATATTATTATATTATTACATTGTAATAGTATATTCTATATATATATATATATATAATAAACCTCTAATGTATTACAATATATATTTTAATGACATTTTCATTTAAATAAAATGAAGATATACTCATTAGAGAACGACTCATATATATATATATATATATATATATATATGACATGAAACTTTAAAATTGAGCTAATTAATTATATAATTTATATACATCCAACAATTTTGATGAGGATTTCTTATATCTTTATTGCACTTGAAGGCTGTATATTATCCGAGGGAAGCTTCAAAATCTTATAGAGCATGATGTATGTCTTCACTTCATTTTCAAGGTAAGCTTGTGAATGTAATCATGAGTATCTCCAATTCATTCAATAAATATTCATATAAAAAATAGAATATATCAATATCCATTTGCTTTGCAGTCTCTTGTTGAAGAACTAAAAAAACACTTGGATGCGGGACTGCATCGCCAACTTGAAGGTCTATATGATGAGTACAATGTATGTATGGACATGAAGTATGCGGCCAATAAGTTTATTGATTTTCTCTCTTACTTCTTCCTTGTGTGTGTACATATATAGTCATTTTTTCAATAAGAAATATCTTATTTTAATAAAATAAGCAAGAAATAAAAAAATAAAAAAATAAATCTTATAATCTATTAAAAATATATATATATATATATATATATATATAGTTTTTAACTTGTTTCTTACTAATTAAAGTAAGAAAACTCTGACTGGATAATGCATGCAATTGATCAGCTAGTAGCATGCTGCATTCATGCGTGAACGAAAATAAATATGATTGCATTTTTGCTTGTTATTCCTGCAGATAGATAGTGGGGGTAGATTTGACAATGAGAAACCGTTCGTCCTTGGACGCACTCGAAACGAGGAGATGGGTAAGAGGCTCAACGACCCCACGAGAAATAAAAATATTCAACATTTTTTGAGAATCGAAGGTACGCAAAAGATCTTTCTACCTAAGATTTTTTTTTTTTTTTTCTTTTTCTTAGTTTTGAGAATCTCCACCTAATTAGGAAAGTCTTCTTCAGTCAGCATTGTTTACTATTCTAGCTAGCATAAAAAACGGCTTCAGCATATATATTATAATTCTTGGTACTCACCATTTTATTTAATTCTATCTGTATAGCGTTTTCTATATTTCTATCAAACCACTTTATTAAAACCGGTTGATCATAAATAATTTCATTTCCTTTTCTTATGTGACATTACTTTCCCCCTCTCTTTCACAGAATTCATTGCGAAATTCATGAGCTGGTATAAAACAACAGTGAAGAATTGCACATTTGAGCCGCTGGATCCTGTCCCCATAAAATTGCCTTTCTGAAAATCCAGCTCAACTAAATCTCCTCACTGCAAACTACTTGTAAACATATTATTGCTGCGCTGTTATTTTAATTCCCGGGCAAATCAGAAGTTTTTATGCCCGAATCATGTGGTTTTTTTTTTTTTTTTTAATGCGCAATTCTTATTATCCGAGGGTAAATTTCTTCTTGTTTTCGTCATTTTAAAATTTAGAAATCAAGAACCTTAACCCCTTCAGTTCCATAAGTCGCCGAGCAAATTAGATTTCATGTCCATCACATGCTTAGAAAAAGCAATTTGCTTTTTGAGTTTATTAATTTTTTCTGATAACAACAATTGTATGCTTACTTAATTTGGATGATTACTTATGTGTTATCAATCATTTATTGACATGCATATTTTATTAATTAGTTTCGTTATTAATAATGAACAAGTGCTCAATTAGTGGATGACATAAGAGATGACACATAAGTAAGTATTCCAATTGATTGTTATAAGTATGTATAAGGACATTACTCTTTGTTATCAAGAACGTTATAGATATGGACTAATGCTATATGTATCGAAAATAGAATAAAATTTAGTACAAAGTCACATAAAGTACTTATATTAACTTTGTTGATATTATTTTTATGAATACTATGCTATTTATTATTTATTCCCATATTGTTAAAATTTAAAACATAAATGTCCTTAATAATTATAGAAAAAATAAAATAAAAATAAATTAAATAAATTGGCTCTTAAAATTTAAATTTTACTTTACTAACGTACTTAAGTACCCAATATGATCTTACTAAACAGAATTATTATTAAAACAGCACTTTTATATCGGTGACTCATCAAAATCTAATATCAAATTAATTCCATTACATAATTTTCAGCCCCTTTTTTTTTGTTTTCTTCCACTTTTCCTCACCCACCCCCCGCGGCGCGGCGGGGGGCGGAAATCTCAGACATTAATTTAATAATCAAACATAGAGAGATTAATGCAAGCTTTTAACCAATATGCAACTGCAGATGGTAATAACAACATACAAGAGATTGTATGAAAAGTTTGAAAAAAGAAACACAGAAACTAGTTATTTTTTTGTCTGTCTTTTTCTTACATGAAGCTTGTCTATCAAAAAATATGAAAAAGAGAGTTTCACAAGCAGCAGAATTTCGAGTAGCCAGTGATTATTAGATAAAAATGTTTAGACATGACTTTAACGTTCAAGAAGGGAAGTAGAGAATAAAACTCTTTATCATTTAATTTCTTTTAATATGTCCATCATAATAATTTGCGTGATAAGTATTTTAGTAACAAAAATATTTTATTAAAAAGTGGATTTCTGAGTATTTCCGCTAATCTATTTCCACTCACACACACAATACTGAACTCACATCATACACACACGCAGCGGCAGCACCTCCAAACACAGATCGGAGAAGCAAGACGCAGACGGTGACACGGCAGCACAGCAGCCAGCAGTCACCGACGCAACCGCGCGAAGCCAACCATCGCGAGTCAGCGACGCGCTGACGCAATCTGCTGAAGCTGGACCGCTGCTTCCGCTTGCTCCACCAGCCACCGCGACCGCTGCTGCAGGTTGCTCCACCTCGACCGACAGCCACCATCACCAAGTTCCTTCAACCCGAATCTTTCATAGTATATTAGTCTCGTCATCTGGGTTCTCTCCTTTCGGTAATTTTTCTCTTCAAAATCTTTGTTTTTTCATGTATCTTCATCAAAAACTTGATCTTTTTTTTTTTTTTAAATTCATTTGATACCAATTTTATGATTTTTTTTTTGTTGCTTTGTCTTAGGAATCTTGGGTTCTAGGTTGATTGATATATGATCGGTGAATGGTTCGATGTTATTGGATTGAATCCAGGACTGTTCTTTTAAATTGATAATAATATCCAAGCTAGCTTTATTTATTATTATTATTTGTTTACAAGGTACTCTCCTTGTTTTATCCGCATTATGAGCTTTTGTATTGGAAGATAATTTTTTTTTTAACTATATTGAGTTCTATGTTGTTTGAGATGCAAGGCAAGTCAAAATTATTTTAGTTAGATCAATTGTATGTTAAGATGATCATGTGGAGTTTGCGTTTTGCCTTTTTGATTAGTGCGGTAGGATGACTGTATTTGTATATGCGCTTCGGTATATATCTAATTATAATCCGATCTAAACCGAACTCAACCCGATTTTTTTATCCATTTCAATCCAAAAGTCGGATTGAATTCAAGTGACTTTTTTCCTAACTCGATTAACCCAAAATCCAATTGAGTTGATTCAAATCCGATTTTACTCGTCCCTAGCCTCACCAAAAGAAAAATGAAAAAAAGATATTAAATGATCCTCACTCTCCCTTTATAGAGAAAAAAAAGGTCTTAAAACTCCCGTCCCCTCGTGGATTTCTATCATCCCTAATTTGACATTGATATTAGTCACCAATAAATTAAAACATTCTTAAAAGATAACAATATTATTTTGCTATTGGTACGAGCGATAAACTTAGGATCCAAATGTTACTTTGGTAAATTAAACATTTGAGAGTAACCCCAAAATTTGGCCACCTGAAAAGTGAAGGCTGAATCTCTTCAGTTTGACCAAGGCGACCGTATACACATCCTTTGAGAACGACAGAAGCGACGGACATAACCATTTACCATGTAGTAGCCACAGCGAGGGAGCCCCAACACTCAAATTGCTCAAATAATCAGACTGATATTCTCTGAGCATTCAAATAAAATTACCAACAATGAGTGAAGCTACAGCTTTTCAACACCAGCATCGCTTGAAACTTCATTGGTTAACGTACTAAGAAGAAAATAAAAAAGAAGGTAATTTCCATAAATGTAAATAAAAAAAAATAAAGGCTTTTAGAAAAGTCATGCACTAACTGTACAAAAAATTTCCAGTAACAAAACTATACAAACTGCCAAAAGCTATGCAGGATTCATTGAACTGCTAATCTCTGAAGGTGATCCAAAAAGACCTCAAAGCTAACATCATCAGTAAATATGATGTCCCCTCCTGGAATTTGAGCATCAGAGTTATAAGTTGCAGAAGGATTAAGTTTTGCCAGAAGAAAGCGGGCCTGTAAAGGGTTAACATGTCAGTGGCAACTAACTCCTACCTTTTATACGAATCAGCGTCTTGATTAAAATGTCAACAAGTCACCTCTTGACTAGATTAAAAAGCCATATCAATGACCACCCACCAGGGATCAAGTGTCAATACATCTTAGCAAAATGAGACATAAAATTAATTTATCTTGCCATTAATTTAGGGCTTATAGCTTCCTGCGTGATAATAAGAATCGTGTGTTTGTGTGTACCTAAATACTATGCATTGTTAATGTAGGACGTTACTAGGAAATTTTACGATTTTAATTGTTTTAGAGCCTTTTGATTAATAAAACCCTTCTTTTATAATTCTCTTTGGAATTATCTATCAAAATCAATCTTGTAGAGTTGTTTGCATTAGAGCGTCCATGATTACAAAAGAGTGGTTTTATTAATTAAAAGGTTCTAAAATAATTAAATCCTAAAATCTCCTAATAACATCTACATCAATTGTGGTTGTGCTTGAAGTGACTAGAAATAACAAATAAGGACAAAAAATTAAGTGCAGACATCCATGGGCGAATGCCCAAGGATATCCTTCCCAGGAGAGAGGAGGTAGCAAACTACTATCATCCATAATGAACCTCCCATCTGCTGAACATTATGATAGCTACCAACCTGTGAGCCATGTTGATCACAAATGACAAGACGAGGTACTGGAAACCTTTCCTTCATTATCACACCGGCATCATCATGAGGAGCTTGCAGCAGCTGTGCAAATGCCTGCAAGAATAAATTGTAATTTAGAAAAAGGAAAAAGGTGGCATAGGAAGAGATAAACACACCAAAATAAGCAAAAAGAAAATCTTGAAGCAACCCATCTTTGGTTCGGGATAGAAGCAAGAAAAAACATTGACAAGCAGCGCAACATACAATATTGAATATATAATATAACCCGTGAGGACACACTAATAGGAACACAAAGAAGTTGGAATGGAGTCAAGAATAGAGTAAAACCGATAAACAAAAGAAAAAAAATTGCAGACATATTTCATTGAAGTGCATACTCTGATTACCAAGAGAGAGTCCCACCTACAACATGGTAGCTATTAGCTAATGTGGCCTTTCTCATTTAACATTAAAATCAAAATCCACAACAAAATTAACTACCTGATGCTCAGGTTGATTATGGTATCCTGCTTTTCTCCACTGAGCAATGGTTGCACCATGAAAGATGACAACAGTGAAGTAAGAATCTAAAAGCAGGATTCTGTCGGCTGCAATGGCAGCAACATCAAGGAGAGCAGGTTCAGGGCCTGAATGAAATGAATAAGAAATCAATGAAGGCTGAATCATCACTACGGAATTGGTAACATTTTCTCGGTTCAGGATCATTCTAAAATACGCTGTCTCATCCGGGCTGTTATTAAAGACCTGTAACAAAATAATCAAAAGAATTAAAGCACAATAAAATCTAAGTGCATGAGTAGCAAAATAATTATAGAACTTAAAGATCATTAGAAGCCAAAAAGCAAGTGTGATTATTCGAGAAAGAAGAAAAAGTACCTGAACAAACTGCGAACGCCGTAAATGAAACATAAACTGAGGAAATATTGAAAAACGAGGAGATAAGCTGAAAGAAGACGGGCTGTCCTTCTGGTAATCTCCAAACCGAGAACACATATGTATCAATGCTTTATCCAGCCATCTTATAGGGTCAAACTCGGCCTTCATCACAATTGCATCATGTCATTATTGGCACAATGACCACATGCACAACAGTCAGAAATTGAAAGAAAGAGAAATTAATATATTCCATAAAGTGTTTAAAATAGAGTCTGTCATTGATCTAGGACTATATATATTATAACACTACATGTAAACCATTGACTGATGCCTTTAATAACTGAGATTATCTCTAAAATGAGCTATTCCAATGTACAATAATTTTAGTATCAAATTCATCTCAGAGATTTAAAGCGTTACAAGGGTATTCTGACAAAATTACCAACACATATTTAGGACATCGGGCTTTTAATATTCATGTTGTAAAGCCTATCTAATAAAGGCACTCCATTTTAGCCAGTATTTTTAGTATAGCTTACTGTAAACTTTGCAGTGGGCATTTTCCATACCAAAAACATGGAACAGATAACTATTCGGTGTGAAGAGCAAGTGCAAAAGTAACTATATTCAAACTAAGGCATGAAAATTATTTGTGAAACATGTTCCAATCATAAGCAAGGATATAAGGTAAAATGCCTCTCTTTAAAAGAAAAATTTAAGAGCAATTCCAGTTAGTTATGTTGGAATGAAATATTAAGTGTCAAAGCTATAAAGATTACCTCAATTTCCATTTTGAAAGAAACTAAGCGTGCCATTACCACAGCAGCTGCTTCTTGGTCAAATCCAGCAATCAAGTCCTAGAGTATTTAAAAGTAGTTTCATAATGTGATTTCAAAAAATTCTATCAAATTTCTCTTGACTAAAAATATAGCGGTACAGGAAAAGCAGGAATAATAAAATGATACTAATGAGGAAAAAAGAAACAATCCTCAACTACCTGAAAGAAGAGAAAATGGAAATTCACATTTTCCAGAACAAGAAAATGTCAAGTCAATAATCCCTGACACACTGAGAAACAGTTGATGATATATTCTTTCTAGAACAGAATAGATAGACACAATCTTATACATTGGACCATATGTGATACGGAGCTTTCATTCAACTTTTCTCCCAAACATTCTTGTCTCACTAAACAAGCATGATTCATTCGACATACACAGGGAAGTGTAACAACAACATAGAGAGCTAAAGGAAATACAAGCAAATTCATTAATCTAAAATTCTTTGCTATTGCAGCTTTTTTCTTAGGAAGCCATCTAAAAATTGGAAATACTGAAAACCAGTGTGTCAAGCATTTTCAGCTACTAGTATGCAATTCTGCGCATAAAATGCATCCACTTGTAAGGTGATGCAATGCCTAATATTCCAAGTAGTGATGCCCAGCATTCCTCTTTACTTTGATTCCTAAACAGATCCTGTGACCCTATTATATACTTGGTGTTCAAGTTTCACAGAAGTTGAGTACTTGAGCACCATACAGAGAGTGTCAGGATAAAGTTAACATCACTCACTCTTTTATATGATTTTTCTTAGCTTAAGATAAGGAATCAGTAACTTATTCATGAAGAGCAGCCCAAAAGACAAAGTTTAAAAAAAAAAAACAAGGGACAAGAGGTCAAAAGAGCTTGCCTGTACACTTCCTGGTCCAGCAACCCATCTTCTTGAAAGAGTTGTGACACGAAGTCTCATTTGGCCACAGTTATGTTGGTAACTGTAGCAAAATAACAATAAGAAGTCAAATGTTTTGTCTTTGTCAAGCACAATGGAAAGAAAAGTATAATCAGGAAGGTGAAGTTCGTACTAAGTCAAAAATTGGAAGTAAAATTGATTGTTTGTAGATTGTAAAGTAGCATCAGGGATTTCTTTCTTTACAATTTCGAAAACTAAACACAAAGATGTAGCTTTATCAAGGCCACACATCTTCCATGCACTGGTATTACCCTGACCAACAACAGCATCAGAGCACAAAGGACCTTTCTGCACCAAATAGCTAACAATTAGACATTACAAATGCAGCCACCCAGACTAGAGGAACTTTGTAAATAATTTCTATTGTACCTTTTCCAGAGATGCACAGGGGCCAATAATACCCTGAACTTTGATATCCTTGGAGCAGTTAATCTCAAATATACCACTGCATGCCAAAAGAAAGACACTAAGATAGATACCCTGTTCCAGTAATTCTAAATTCAATAATGTTAGGACAGCGAAAGATCTTGTCGAAACAGAGAGTCAGCTCCATGCATGTAAGCATATATCAACTTGGCAAGCAATAAATATTTTTTGTAAAGTGGAGTAATAATAGTTAAAACAGGCAAGGGATAGATAGTCTGCAATTCTAGACAAAAAGAAGTATAAGATGAAATTCATGAAGCCGTACTTTGATGATAGTCCAAGATCATAGTCACCAGAGTGGAAAACACGCCTAACGGAATCCTTGAATACTGCATGGCCAAAACTTTCAGAAAGCACAACAAGCCCTCCAGTTTTCTCAACTGCAACTTTGAGTTCAGCAACCCCTACCTAGAGAGAAAAGAGAAACAATTAGAAATTAGCTTGGAACACATGAAAGGAGCGCTAAGATTTTTAAATGTACCTGGTCAAGGGCACAAGCAAAGAGATCAAGAACGTGTCCCTGATGTACAAGCTGCTTTGAGAGTGCATCATAGAATTTGACAGCTTTATGATAATGAGGAGCAGAATCTTTATCGAGATCCTTGTGAGAACGAATTGGCTCGGATAGGTTCTTGGACACAATCTATATATGTTAAAAAGAAGAAGCAAGAAATATGAAATGAAGTTGTTGGTGGGCTATGCTTAATGGTGAAAATGATTTTATTTAAAAGAATAAGAATTATAAACAAATGCTTGCAGGTTTACCGCAGCAGGACCCTCGGTGGAGGGACCACCAACAAAAGCCAAGATTCTAGCACCAGAACCAGGAACGCAAGCACCTAATAAACTGGCAGCAATGCTTAAGGCGGTGCCAGTGCATCTGGTAGAGCGCTGATCGGGTGGAACAGGCCAAGGATCTTTCTGAAGCTCCTCAAGGACAGAATTGAGAGTGAATTCACAATCGAAGGCAGGCACAAGGAAGCGTGCAATGGTATCAGAAGACAGGCCATCTCTAACACCAGCAATGACACCCGTAGAGGGCTTGGGCTTCTTGATAAAGAAATTCAACTGCTCGAGAAGCTGGTCCTTTGAAACGTCCTTAGAACCCTTGAAGACATAGGTCTTTGGGATGATCTGGCCAAACCCTCCTAATTCATGAACTTGAACTAGAGTACCAAAAGTGATAAGACCGACGAGAGAATTGTCAGGCAAAAGATCGATGGCCTGAGAAAGAGCGGACTTAAGAAAGGACATCTCCTCTTCGATGATGCAAGTGTCAACAACAAACATGAAAACCGGAGGGACTGAAGATTTCTCACCGGGACCGGGAGGCTCGTACTCGATGGTAGTGTACTGAGGGAAGAGCTCAGCTGGGAGATTATCATCGGTGATGGAGGCGTAGTGAGGGGGGAAGTGATTACGTTGGAAACAGAAGGGACAGATCCAGATCTTGGCGGCAAAATCAACTATGGAGAATGGATTGAGGATTGAGCGGCATGTTCGACACCGAAGGGGAGCATATGGCAGAATAGGCATGCTATTGTTGTTAACAGGGAATGCCTTGATTGGAGTGTAGATGGCTGAGACTGGCACCACGCAGTTGCTTGCTTCTTGCTTCGTCCCTGGAATCACGTTCCACGGCATCCTCACCCCGTCTTGCGCCTCTAGGTCCATGAATTCCGTCATTTTTATTCTTCCTCAATTGAATTCAGCAAGTCTAGATGTTGTTTGCGATTGCGACCCAGCGAAGAAGAAGGTCACTCTCTCTCTTCCCTCTTTTTAATTCTTTTAGCCCGTTACACTCTTTACAGCCTTGGTTGACTACTCCTCTACTATTACTAGGCTAGGCTGCCTCTTTAGAGTTCCTTCCTTTGATTCATCGTCTCTCGCTTCCCTATATTAGTTTTTCGTATTTTAATCTAATAAATACAGATAAAAGAGTTTAAATTATTTTTTATATTTATTTTATCTAACACAAGCAACATTAGTGAATTCGGAACCGCAACCTAAAACCCTAACAAGCCTCGATTTTAATTTTTTAATTACAATTAGATTTATTTATTTTCTTATTAGCAGTAATTAATTTGATTGAAAATACAAAATTGTATGAAAGGGTGAAGGAGAATACATTTTAATATGTCATCGGTGTTGCCCGTATGGTTAGGGCAGCGCAATGGTCAATTTTAATCAAGGGATAAATGTGTAAATTCAGCGTTCTCCGGTGAAAGTGAAACTTAGGCGGTGTTTGAAATCTGAATAGATCTGAATTAGTTTGAATTCTGAATAGATCTAAATGTCTGAATCTGAATAATATGTTTGTTTTTTTATCTGAATATCGAAAAATAAGTATTAAGTTGTTTGTTTTTTTCAACTTAAAAAACTAAAAATATGTACTTTTACATTTGTATCCTTATTAAATTTGAATGTCAAATAAATAATATATTAAATACCATAATATTTTAACATTTATAAGTAAAACTAATGATGAGATTATTATGTAGGGTAAATGTCTATGGGTGAGTTTTGGGATAGACATGAAAAATAAATTATAAAACAAGGATATTTTTAACATTAGCAAGTAATTGACTTAATTTAGATTTCTCCATTAAGTAAAAAGTTAAAAAAATTAGCTTATTTTATTAAGTCAAATTATCAAAAATGCCGTTAAGTTAAAAAAGCAAAGCACTAATTAAGCTTAATTAATTAAGTTAAATTTTAAGTTATTAAGTTAAAAAAGCAAGCGTCGCTTAGTCGGATCATTTGTCGAAGTAAGTAGATTCTTTTTCGGAAAAAAAAAACTACTGTTTTACCTTATATTTATCCAATTACTATAAAATTATAATATATTCTCTACATTAACACCATCTTTTTTTAATTTGTATCAATTAATTACTTTTATACTAACACCGTTAAATGATTTAAATAAAATATTAATTTTACTCTTAAATAAATTAAAAGACCATTTTATTTTGTAAATGTTTTGAAAAATAAAAAAGTTATAATTATAAAGTTATGCCTTAAATTAAATAAAAATAAATCCTAAATAAAGGTGCTCATCTGATTTTTATTAAATTTAGATTTTGTGAAATTATAAATAATTATTTTTATTAAAAATTATAATTTCACAAAATTTTATTAAAATAACTCAATTTATTTATTAAAAATAAATCCCAAAATTTTGTAGTTATTTTTATAATTGTAATTTTTTATTAAAATAATTTTTATTAAAAAATAAAAATGATAATTTTAGGATTTAGTTTTTTATTAAATTTAGAAGTATTTTTATAATTATAATTTTTTATTTTTAAATTTTTTTTTATAAAATAAAATAATTTTTTAATTTATTTAAGCATAAAATTAATAGTTTGTTTAAATTATTTAATAGTATTAGTGTAAAAGTGACTAATTGATATTAGTAGTATAAAAATAATTAATTAATATAAATTTAAAAAAAATAATATAAAAAATATATTAAAATTTTATAATAATCAGATAAATATAAGTTACATGGTGGTGCACTAATAATTATTAAAAAAAAAAAAAACCGACGCTGCAAGTAGATAGATTACAATTTTTTTTTTCAGATCTTAATGAATTTCTAGAAAGGAGGAGAAAATGGCAAGCCCTCTCACCGTTGCGAGTGGGAGTAGGTACAATGACCTTAATACTTTCCAGCAATTATCTCTTCTTCATCAGAGTCCGAGACTAGAATCATCAAAATCTGTTGGACAGCTGAAACAATTTCATGCATTTATCATCAAAACAGGGTCTCCCCAACACCAAACTCAAATCTTGTATGATAAAATCATCTCGCTCTCGGGAGGCAATGAAATTGAAAACCTCAGCTTGCAAAATCCACAAGTTTACTTGTATAATTTCATCATCCAATGTCTTTCGAATGCCAACCCCTTGGAAGCAATTGCTCTATATAGAGAGATGCTGATAAAAGGCCTTCTTCCCAACACTTACACCCTACCTTATGTTCTTAAGGCTTGTTGGCAGTCTCAGTCGCTCAGAGTAGGCCAGCAGGTTCACGCCTATTCCATGAAGACGGCTTTGCTATCTAATGTGTATGTTTTCAACACTTTGATGAGACTATATGCTGTTTGTGGGCTCATCAAAGCTGTTCACAAGTTGTTCCACTTCCGTCAACACCCTGAAGCTCAACGGGATTTGGTCTCCTGGACCACCCTAATTCAAGCTTACGTTAAGATGGACTATCCTACCGAGGCCATTATTTCTTTCTTCGACATGTGCCAAGCCAATCTAAGACCCGATGGGATGATCCTCGTAATTGTGCTCTCTGCTTGCTCCAAATTGGGAGATTTGAGTTTGGGTACTAAGATTCATAGGTATATCACTGATAATCATTTCAATCTCAGTCCAGATGTCTTCATCCACAATGCATTGATCGATATGTACTTGAAATGTGGCAACATACCTTCTGCTCGTAAGGTATTTGATGAGATGCCTGTTAAAAATGTGGTTTCTTGGAACTCCATGATAGCGGGCCTGACTCAGCGGGGCCAATTCAAGGAAGCATTGGACATATTCCGGAGAATGCAAGGTTTAGGTCTTAAGCCCGATGACTTTACATTAGTCTGTGTTCTGAATTCTTGTGCTAATATAGGGTGGCTTGAGTTGGGCAAGTGGGTTCATACATACTTGGATAAAAATCATATCAACACTGATGGTTTTATAGGAAATGCACTTGTCGATATGTATGCTAAATGTGGAAGGATAGATCAGGCCTTTGGGGTGTTTCGAAGTATGAAATGCAGAGATGTCTATTCATATACTGCCATGATCGTTGGCTTAGCTATTCATGGGGAAGCTTGGAAAGCTTTGGATATATTCTCTGAGATGTCTCAAGTCGGAATAGAACCGGATGAAGTAACATTTGTCGGTGTCCTCTCTGCTTGTAGTCATGCAGGGTTAGTAGAGGAAGGCTGTAAACATTTTTTGGACATGTCAAGGGTCTACAACCTACAACCTCAAACTGAGCACTATGGTTGTATGGTTGACCTCTTTGGTCGCACTGGACTAATAAGGGAGGCACTTGATCTCATAAAAAGTATGCCACTTGTGCCTGATGCCTTTGTTTGGGGGGCATTGCTGGGAGCATGTAAAATTCATGCAAAAGTTGAGCTTGCAGAAATTGTTATGGAAAATTTGGTGAGGATTGAACCTGAGGGAGATGGTGCATATATACTCATGACCAACATTTATTCCTCTAAAAACAGATGGAAGGAAGCATTGAAGTTGAGAAAGAAAATGAAAGAAAGGAAGGTGAAGAAGACTCCTGGTTGTAGTTTAGTCGAAGTTTATGGTGAGTTTTATGAATTCAGAAAGGGAGACAAATCACACCCAAAAACTTTAGAGATATACAAGCTTCTGGACGAAATAATGCATCAGTCAAAGAATCATGGATACATTCTATAAATGGAGATCAATAAATGTTTTCAATTTGCTCTGTTGATCTCCAATCACTGGGTTTGACATCAAGAACTTTGGGGAACTTCAGTGTGTTTTGAACCAAGTGAGAGAATTTTAGTCAATCACATATCTTATTCTTGTCAATACAAAGTTTTCAATTAGTCGTCAATGAATCCACTTTGAAGTGTTATCACAAGTGCATCTCTCATAAGTGTTGTTTTACTGGTGATACTCTCTACATATGTTCCATTGAAATGCTTGTAATAGTGAATTTCTGTAAATGAAAGTCTTTGATTTTCATGCTAGAATTACTGCAGCTGTTACCGGGAAACTGAAATGTAAAGCAATCTTTCAAGATAATATTTTATGTACTTAGTTTGTGTTAAATTATTTTTTGTGTCTTCAACACCTCACATGGTAGTTGGAAGATTGTGAGGAGATACCTTGCCAGCAGCTCTAACTGCATAAAAGTCTCTGGTGACTGGTGGTAATGACAAAATCAAAAGGGTTTTAGCTAGATTTCCAGAATCTTGAGCATTGCAAGAAGGCATTCCTTGACTACAAGATGCAAATGATTTGAAAGTTCCTTCTGAAATAAATTTCGACATGATGGTGCCAATAAATGATCAAAGACACCAAACTTGATCTGACCAACTAGGCTTTCATGGGTCAGCTATTTACAGAATTGATTATAAAGTCATAGATTTATCTGTGTTCTTCTGCAAGAATTGAGGCTGCCCTTCAACAAAATTTTTAATTCTTCTGTTTCAAGAAGATTGAACTGTAAAATGCCTTAAGGTAGCACAAAATATCCAGAGCAAGATAGGAGTGATGAATCTGGCAGAATATTTCCGGTACAAATAATTTTTTTCCCCTTGGACCGAATTTACAAACAACTAAGTAGAAACAATGAGGCATTTACACTTTTCTCGGCTGAAGTTGTAGTAGGACTTGAACATTCTTGCATCTTCTTGTCATCTTGTGTGCTTGAATCTTGGTTTCCACTAGGTCATCAAGCTTCTTATTCTTAATTTACTTTTCAATTAAAGTCTCCAGGCATACTTTGAGCCTTAAAGCCAGTGGATTAAAATGGCCAGGCAAGATTACGGACTGCAGAGAAAAAGAGAGATATTATTTTTTTTTTCCTGATTTTATTATGTAGTACCTTATGGTCAGCAGCAGATTCTTTTAAATTTTAATTATGATGCAAAGCCTCTGTGCAAAACCCTTTTTAAAGCTTTATGCCAATGTTTATTGTGTAAAATTCTAATAACATTCAAAACTTTAGACCCAAAAAAAAAAAAAAAAAAACGAGAGAGAGACACATTAATTTGGTAATGATTTTTTTTTTAAGGAATATTTTGGCAACGAAGTTTTCCTATATATACACACGCACGCCTGCATTAATTTTGAAACTTTGTAGCGGTACATATAAGGTGAGGAAATTGCTTCTATGGAAATGGTTCATCAAATGTGGACCGTAAAAGATTTTGTAATGGTGGTTTCACATCCTTGGACTAATAAGTGAAAACAATCTTTCACTTATTGTCATTTCTCGATCTATTTGTCTTCGTCTGTGATGTAATGATTAGTTATGTCCTTATGGTTTTTCAAAATTTGTTTGACAGTTCCTTTAGTAGAATAATTTGCTACTGAAAATTAAGCAGCTGTCATTTAAGTTTCAACATCTATGATTCATCTGGCTGAACAAAGAGGAGGAGAGATGTTCAAATAACTTGCATGTACAAACTTGTCAACTGTAAAAGTTTGGTTCTTAAGTTTTATTTGATATTAAGATTAGAAAGTTGTAATTTTTAAGTTATTATATTAAAGTATTAACTAACACTAAATATTGTAATTTAAAAATTAAATTAATTTAATTTACTACTTATATGATAAAAAAATCATAATATTTATATTATTTTTGTTAAAATTATTAAATAAAGATCAGGTTTCCTAATTGACTCGTCGATTAAGTCGTCGTCGTCATCAGGCCATTTCCTCTTCTCTGTGTTCATTATCATCATCAGTTGCTGTGTTCCTCTTCTCTGCACTGCGACCACCATTCCTTCTCAATCGTTCAACTGTTGCCAAAATCGCCTGGATTAGCTTCCACCTCTAAGCCCGCCTGTGCTTCTCGTTTGTCATATTCCATGGTGGGGCTGTCTTTGATGGCTGCAGTATGGTCTTTGATGGGATCTATCGATTAATAATCCGGGATCCGGAAAGATTTTGCCATCCCTAATCCCATTCACAAAACCAAAAGCATCCTGGACGTGTTGACGTGATGTGGTTGTTGAAGGCTAAACCGTTGTAATAATAATAATAGTTAGTTTGAGCGGGCGTCTGGTGTGAATGATCAGCGGGGTCCACACGCAAACTGTCAAAGTATAAAGAAAGATTAATTAATTAACAGTTGCAACCAAAACTCACTCACTCTCTTTACTCGTTGCAGAATAGAACCACAAATTGCGTGAATTCTCTCAATTACGACTATGCCACTGTTTGTTTTTTTTTTTTATGATTAATGACTTTTCTTTTTCTTTTTATCTTTTGGACGAAGAAAGATGAAATTTAATAACAGCAAGGGTTAATTCCGCCCTGTTTCCAGATATTTTGATATTTTTTATCGTGTCTCTAAATATTTTGATAATTTTTACCATGCACCTAAATTTGTTAATTTGATCATTTATTCTAACGGTTAAAGAATAAATTTAAAGTTAATGTCCTAAATATTATTTGACGATGATAAATTAAATTTATTTGATAAACTAATTAATGAGATTATTGTTCAATTATCTTAATTAATAATTTTTAATATAAGTATCAATTAATTCAAGACATTTTTGATATTCTATCAAATTAACGAATATGAAAGTGAATTGAAAATTATTGAAACATTTAGGTGTATTGTGGAAAATGTCAAAATATTTTAAGGCAGGTGGAAATAACCCTAAGAGTAACTATAACAATGAAAGTGTCAAAATACAAGAAGATGCCGAAAAAGGATATTTCACAAATTTTTTTTTTTTTCGTTTGGATGATAATTTACCATCGTTTTTTTTGGCCTGTGATTGATTTTTGTACATTAAGAACATAACAGTATATTTTTTCAAGAAAGCAGCATACCCACTCAATGCGTAAGGAAGAGAGAAAGAGCCAGAGCTGCAGTCACGCGGACTGAAACAGAGAATACGGATGTTGTGAGTGGGCCCCAAAGTGGGAATCTCAGTAACAAACTCTGCAGAACAGTAATAAGAATGAGAGGGAGAGAGAGAGAGAGAGAGAGAGAGGGAGAGGGGAAGTCTCTCTCAAACTCTTCTACTTCTCCTACCACCCCTCTTCCCTGATCCCATCTTTTTTATTAATTTTTTTTATCTGCAAAATTCCAGACTCCTCTCGCTCTTAAACAAAATCCATCCTTCGTTGATTTTCATTCATTGTTTCTTTTTGCTGCGGGTACAAAGTGCTCAAGCTCCAAGGTCTATATATACATATACACACATATAAAAAACCATAAATTAATTTTCTAGTAATTTTTTTTAAATTTATACTTCTTTTGCTACCGGTACTTGTTTTATTTAGTTTTTGTTTGTGCCAAGTGTAAACTGATATATGCAGACAGACAGACGACAACCACCAGATAACCATCCAAAAATGTATGAGGAGACAGGTTGCTTTGATCCCAACTCCATGGCTGAAGGTGGAGATGATGGTATTTCTCAATCTGTGAAACATCACAAAGAAGATGATGCTGCTGTTTCTGCCATCGAACTCGAACTTCAAAAGCATCTGGCCTTCAACGTGGAAGATACTCATACACAAAGCATTAGCATCAACAGTAATACCCATTCGATTCACGATCCGGCCAATCAGAATCATCAGATACTTCCGCCATATGAACACTCTCACTCCAACTGGGATTCGGGTGTCGTCAGTGCTGATCACATGGGGGGATTCGATCAGAATGAAAATGACCAATCCCAACAAAGCTTCATTAACACCGATATTTCCTCTTCATTTGCCCAATCCCAAACGCCACCCCTTCTCAATCTCCTACAATTTCCCAGATGCACAACCTCCTCCATGCTCCCACCAAATTCTTCCATTTCCTTCACTAACCCAGATCACCACTTCCCTGTCCCTCCACCAACGTCCACAGATGTTTTGTATGATCCACTCTTTCATCTCAACTTGCCCCCGCAACCACAGCCTCCTTTGTTCAGAGAATTATTCCAATCTATACCCCATGGCTACAGCTTTCCCGCCTCCGCCTCAAGAGCTGCTGCTAATTCTTTGTTTGGAGAAATTGGAGATGAAAGGGATGCTACTGGCGCCTTTTACGAAGACAGTGATGTTGGAGTCCACTTAGATAATAGGGTCCTGGAGTTCTCTAGGGACCTGGGCTGTATTGGAAGGAGAAGGGAAACCGCAGGTAAGCCCACTAAACACTTCGCTACCGAGCGCCAAAGGAGAGAACAGTTGAATGGTAAGTTCAAGGCCTTGAAGGATTTGGTTCCTAATCCGACCAAGGTATGTATCATGTAAGTCCCTTGATTCCTAATCTTTGATTCTCTGACCGCCCCGGATCCCTGAATTATTTATTTTGTTTATGCTACAACAACAACGAAAGAATGATAGAGCATCAGTTGTGGGAGATGCTATCGAGTACATCAAAGAACTTCTCAGAACAGTCAATGAGCTCAAATTGCTCGTGGAAAAAAAGAGGTGTGTTCGTGAGAGGAGAAAGAGGCACAGGACAGAAGACGACGATGAGGGTATGAAGCCACTTGTTGACCCTGCAGATCAGTCTTACAATTCATCTTTAAGAAGCTCTTGGCTTCAGAGAAAATCGAAGGATACTGAGGTTGATGTTCGCATCATTGACGATGAAGTCACTATCAAACTCGTTCAGCGAAAGAAGATCGATTGTTTGTTGTTTGTTTCCAGGGTTCTTGACGAGCTTCGGTTGGATCTCCACCATGTTGCTGGTGGCCACATCGGCGATTACTATAGCTTTCTCTTCAACACCAAAGTAAGTCCTTTTCATTTTATCTACACTGCATAAAATTAATCAATTTAGCTTCATATAATAATTTTATGGCGTGGGTTTTAAATTTATATATTTATATTTCTAATAATTTTGCAGATTTATGAAGGCTCTTCTGTTTATGCTGGTTCTATAGCCAACAAACTTATTGAGGTCATGGACAAACAATATGCAGCAGTTCCACCAACTAGCTGTGCCTATTAGGATTGGAGAAGCCGAGAAGGTGATCGTCCTACTAATTAGAAATATCACGTGAGCTGAGCTGTTTAATATAACTGTTCATTTCTCTCTACCAGTCATATCACTACCTCAAATTTCTTTGTTTTGTGTTTTCTTTTTTGATATACATTTCTAAGTATATAATATATAAATGCCTCAATTTGGGTATATTCAGATAAACATAAGATTATGTAACGTCAGATTACGAATACACATCGAAGATATATCGCACTGAATTAATTAAATTGGACTCAAACTCTTATATGTTGTATCGAATATGCTACAGATAAATGAGTGATGAAAATGATATGCTACTGGTAAAAGAAGTGATGAAAACCTTCAATTTTAGTCAATGCTTTTTCATCACTATATATACAAGTGAAGAGAAAAAAAATGATGAAAAGTTTGAATTTTATTCAATGATTTTTTCATCAAAATATTTACAAGCGAAGTAAATTAAAATGGAAAGTTTGCCTAAAGATAACCTACAGGAGCAATTTACGTAATAATAATAAAAAACCTACTCGCAAACAATGCCTCATGGTGTGATAAGGTTTGAGCGCGACAAGGCTCTCACTCTCTTCGACACTCTTTTCTAGGGGACTTGGGCCCAGTCGGCCATTGAGGACATTTCTCCATACTACAATTCGAATGTTAGGATGCCCGACTTTTAAGTTGGGCTTTCCTGGTTCCCTCGCTGTTACTAAAGAAATCCTAATAAGTTTCTTTTCCTTCGCTTATTGGTATGCTTAAACTTGGCGGTTAATCTTGCCTGACTCAGGATTGCAATGTAAGCGTGCTTAAGCGAAGTGTCAGGGTCACAGAGACCCCACGCGAAGATCAGGCGCATGACGAGAGCTCAAGAGGCTTTTCTTTTACCATTGATCATCACAGCTTCGGTCACTGAGGACTCGAACTTGGGCCAATTGCGAGTGGGGAGCGTATAGGACGCTGATCTTGCCAAATTTACCGGCAAAGCAAAGCGATCTTGCCCTAATTTTTGACGTTCAAATCAAATACCGTGGGATAAGCGGGCAGGAATCGGGCCTCGATCATGCGCCATCCATTTTTCTTCTGCGGCCCCGTAGAAACAGCGTCTGTGTGTCGATCCCACGGTCCCCCGGGTCTGACGCCCAAGCGTGACTCCGTCTTACCCATTTTTCGGCGTCGGCTACCCCATCCGATGCCGTTGGTCCGTGGGGAATGACGAACGGTGGGCCCGATCATGCGTTATGGCCAAAGCGGAAGCAGCCTATTTTTCTTTTGTGGCCTTTTGACTGAACGACCGAGCAGCGGTGTGCCAATCCCGCCCCGCGGTCCCCTCCGGGACACGAACCACCCGAGTGCGAAAGCCCCGATCTTGGCCATTTTTGATGTTGGCTAACCCCCCATCCGATGCCCGCTGGTGGTCCGTGGGATGAAATGGAACCGGAATCGGAGGCCCCAATCATGAATTACGGTCGGCAAAGCGCCCGTTTTTTCGGCCCCGTGGTGTGCTATAACCCGCACCCGCTTGAACGACCGAAACGCGTCGCCATGTGCCGATCGATCGCGGTCCCGTCGAACACGAACCGCCCGAAGCAAAAGCAAAACGGCCCCGATCTTGCCCATTTTTCAGCGTTCGAGCAGCGGCTACCCCGTTCCGATGCCCCTTGGCTGGTCCGTGAGATGAATCGGGCCGGAATGGAGCCCGATCATGCGTTCTGGTGAAACCAAAGCCGCAAAACCACCCATTTTTTTCTTTGCGGGTGTCTATAACCATGGCAAACCACACTTGAACCAATGACGCATCCGTGTGCGATCCGCGGTCCCCACGAACTACCCGGTGCGAACCGATCTTGCCCATTATTGACATTAAACCACCGGCTACCCCGTCCGATGCTCATTTGGTCCGTGGGAGGAAGCTGCCGGAATCGGGGTGTGCTATAGCCTAACCGCACCCACGAAAGCGTTCACCGTGCGATCCACTTGCGGTCCCAGAACGCGAACCACCCTGGGGTCCGGCAAACAAAAGCAGCCCGATATTGCCTATTTTTGGCGTTGAACCACAGCGAGCTACTTACCCCATCCGATGCCCATTCGGTGGTCCGTGGTGAAATGGGCAAGATGGGAGGCCCGTCATGATTCTGGTGGAAAGCAAAACCCATTTTCTTTTGCGGCCCCGTCGTGCTTATAACCCGCCGAACGCCCAAAACCGCGTCCGTGTGCGATCGATCCGTGGTCCCCCAAAGCGGAAAATAGCCGATCTTGCCCATTTTCGGCGTTCAAAGCTCTTGTGATTACCCACCATCCGATACCCTTTGGCTGGTCCGTGGGATGAAGCGGGCGGAATTGGAGGCCCCGATCATGCGTTCTAAAACCGTAAAGCAGGCAAAGCCCATTTTCTTTCGCGACCCCAAGGTGTGTGCTATAGCCCATGCTGACCACTTGAACCCGGGCCAGCGTCCGTGGGTGTGCCGATCCGCCCTGCGGTCCCGACGCGACCCCGGGGTGCGAAAGCAAAGCGGCCCGTCTTGCCCATTTTCCGGACTTCGAACCCGGCGTGGCAACCCCCCATCCCGATGCCGGCTCTGGTTGAGTGGGGGAAATGGAGCGCAATCGGAGCCCGATCATGATTACGGTAAAGCCGTGGCAAGCCGTTTTCTGCGGCCCCGTGTGATATCGCTCCCCCTCGGTTGTCGCGTCCGCCGTGTGCTGATCTCGCCACGCGGTCCCCCCTGTGGGACCCAAACTGGCAAAACGGCCCTGATCTTGCCAATTTTTCGGCGTTCGAACCAGCGTTACCCCATCCGATGCCCCTTGGTCGTGGGATGAAAAGCCGTAATGTCGGAAGCCCGATCATGAGTTCGGTGATCGAAAACCCGGCAAGCAGCCCGATCTTACCTAGTTTTCGAGTTCGAACCGATGCGGTACCCTATCTGATGCCTTGGTGGTCCGTGGAATGACAGAACCGCAATTGGAGGTCATGATCATGAGTTCTGAAATTAAAAAGCGGCAAAAGTTATCTTTTCCCGTTTTTGGCGTTGTAGGGTGGCTACTTATCCGTGCCCCCTTGGTCGGGTTAGATGACAGAATCGTGTCGGAGGCCCCATGAGTTTAAAAAAGCCAAAAAGCGGCCCTCGATTATGATTCTGAAACCAAAAGCCCCGATCTTGCCCATTTTGGAGTTGAACTTTACCCCGTCCGATGCCCCATTGGTGGTCCGTGGGATGGAAACTGACCTGATCGGAGGCCGATGATGAGATTCTGGTAAAGCAAGGCCAGCAGCTTGACCCATTTTTCTTTGCGGCCCCGGTGTTCCATTTCCGCCCGGCAACAAAACGGCCCAAAGCGACCCGATCTTACCCATTTTTTGGCGTTGAAGCTACCGATCCGTGCCCCGGACCTGGTCCGTGGGACAACGGAAGCGGAATCGGAGGCGGATCGTGAGTTACCGGCAAAAACGGCCCCGAACTTTCCCATTTTTGGGCGTTCAAACCGCGTGGCTTCGATGCCCCGGCGGTCTGTGGGAAAAGCAGAATCGAAGGGATCGTGAGTTAAAAAGCAAAACTAAGCGGCCCCGTCTTCCCGTTATTGGCGTTAAAATGGCAGCTATCCCGTCACGATGCCCTGAGCCTGGTCTCGTGGGGAAAGCAGAAAGCGGAATCGGAGGCCCCGATCGCCGATTCTGACCTGCTGCGGCCCGTGCGCTTCCTCAGGCGCCCCGCCGACGCACCAATAAACGGTGAAACGCATCCGTTGCCGATCCGGTCCCCAGGCATGAACCGCCCGTAAAGGCCGGCAGCCCCGTACACCATTTTTGGCGTTCGAACGGCGGCAACCCCGTCCGTGCCCCGGACCGGCGGTCCGTGGGACAACAGCGGAATAGGAGGCCCGGATAATGAGTTAAGGCCGAAACCGGCAAAATCTACTAAGCGGCCCCCGATCTTTCCCATTTTGACGTTGAACCGCGGCTACCCCCATCCGTGCCCTCGGACGCTGGGTGAAAGCGGAAGGTCAGGCCCGATCATGAATTCGTATGCTGCGGCCCGCGCTATAGGCGCCCGACCCGCTCCGAACCCGGCCGAGCAGCGTCCCCGTGTGCGATCCATCTGGATCCCGGGGCATGAAACCGGCCAAGCGGCCCGATCTTACCATTTTTTAATTGAAGCGCGGCTACCCGATCCGTGCCCCGGACGGTCCGTGGGACAAGCAAACGGAATCGAGGCGGATCAAGTTACCGCGAAAGCTTCTAACCGCCCCCGATCTTTCCCATTTTTCGGCTTTCAAACGCGCAGCTACCGATGCCCAGGACGGCCCGGTCGTGGGACAACGGAAGCGGAATCGAAGGCACGGATCGTCGATTAGGCGAAACCGATAAAACTACCTAAGCGGCCCCGATCTTCCCGTATTCGGCGCCGCGCTATCCGTCCGATGCCCTGAACGGCGATGCCGTGGGGCAGCGAAAGCGGAATGGAGGCCCCAATCGCGGAATTAACTGCTGCGGCCGGTCGCTATAACCCTCGGGCGCCCCAGCCGCCGACCGCACCAGCCCGAACCCGGCTGAACGCATCCGCCGTTTGCCGATCCCGCCCTTGGTCCCCAGGGCATGAACCGCCCGAGGCCGAAAAGCAAAAACTAGCCATGGCCCGATCTTACCCATTTTGGCGTTCCCAACCGTGCAGCAACCCCCGTCCGTGCCGGACGGCGGTCGTGGGACCAAACGGAAACGGAATAGGAGGCCCGGATAATGAGTTAAGGCCGAAACCGGCAAAATCTACTAAGCGGCCCCCGATCTTGCCCATTTTTCGGCGTTCAAACCACCGCGCGGCTACCCCCCCATCCCGATGCCCTCGGACCGCTGGTCCTGTGGGGACAGCAAGCGGAATCGGAGGCCCGATCATAAATTCACCCAAGCAGCGCTATCGCCCCCTCGACCGCACCAGCGAACCGTGACGCGCATCCGCCGTTGCCGATCCGCCCATGGTCCCAGGGCATGAACGCCCGGGAATAAAACAAAAGCGGCAGCATGTTTCACCATTTTTGGCGTTCAAACGGTAGCGGCAACCCCCCATCCGATGCCCCAGGACCGTTGGTCCGTGGGACAACGAAAGCGGAATAAGGCGGATAATGAGTTAAAAGCCGGAAAATCTACTAAGCGGCCCCGATCTTACCCATTTTTGACGTTCGAACCACGGCGGCTACCCCCATCCGATGCCCTCGACCCGATGGTCGTGAAACGGAAAGCGGAATCCAGTCCCCGATCATCCCGATCTGACCCGCTGCTCGAAGCGAACCCGGCCCCCCCGGCCCCAAGCGGTATACCGTACCAGCGCGAATCCGTGCCCCCGGCTGCTACGCGATGCCCGGTCCCGTTGCCAACGCGGTACATGGCACAGGGCATGGCCCGGGCGGCCAAGCCGTAAGCGGCCAACCGCGGCACCCTTTTGGCGTGCTGCCTTTAACGACCCCGCAATCCGTGCCCCGGACCGCTGGTCCCGTGGGACCAAACGGAAACGGAATAGGAGGCCCGGATAATGAGTTAAGGCCGAAACCGTCAAAATCTACTAAGCGGCCCCCGATCTTGGCCATTTTTCGGCGTTCAAACCCAGCGGCTACCCCCGTCCGATGCCCTCGGACGGCCCGGTCTGTGGGGACGAAGCAGAATCGGAGGCCCGTCATAAATTCTGGCCCCTGCTGCGGCCCCCGCCTTCCTCTTCAGGCGCCCGGCCGACCGCTCCCGACCGAACCCGGCTGAACGCGTCCACCGTGTGCCGATCATACCTTGGTCCCGGGGCATGAAACCAGCCAAAACGGCCCGATCTTTTACCATTTTTAGGCGTTGAACGCGCAGCGATCCGTGCCCCGGACCCGGTCCGTGATCTTTCCCCGCCGGTCGTGGACCAGACGGAGCGGAATGAAGGCAAGATCGTAAAGAAGCGGCCCGATGCGTTATATCCGTGCGGCCCGCTGGAGCGGCAGAAATCGTCTTCTCTAGCCCCGTTTGCGCCCCGCGCCGCATGAACCGCCAAAAAAGCGCCAAACCCACGGCCCCGGTCCGTGGAACCAACGGCGGCCCGCAAAATCCAAACCGGACGAAACGTGCGCGTGTGCCAATAGCCCGTGCAGAAAGCCCCGGCCCGGCGTGAAACCGCCGCCGTCAAACCGACGGCAACCGCAAAGTTAAGCGGCCCCGATCTTACGCATTTTGTTGACCGCCTGCGGCTACCCCCATCCGTGCCCCCGGGACCCGTCCGTTGACCAACGGAAGCGAAATGGAATGGAGGCCCGATCGCAATGATTCTGGAAAGCAAAACTACTAAGCGGCCCCGTCGGCCCCATTTTCGGCGTTGAACGTACTACCCACGTCCGATGCCCCGGATCGTGGTCGCGTGAAGAAATGGAAATGGAATCAGGAGCCCGATCACTGATTCTTCTTCTCGCCCTCGGCTTTTCCGCAATCGCGAACCACCGGCGATGTCGCCGTGTGCGATCCGCCGGTCCCGCGAGGCATAAACCGCCCCGAAACCCCATCGATGCCCCGGACTCTTTGGACCACAGGACAACGGAAACGGAATAGGAGGCCCGGATCGTGATTCTGAAACCGTTAAAACTTCTAGCCGATCTTGCCCATTTTCGGCATTGAGCAACGCGCGCGGTTACCCCGTCAATGATGCCCCGGACTTTGGTCCGTGGGAATTGAGACCAACGAAGCGGAATCAGGCCCGATCATGAATTCGGCCCGTCTTCTGCGGCCCGCGTCGCTTAACCCTTGGGCCCCGCCCGACCGCACCCCGAACCAGCGACAGCGTCCGTTGTGTGCCGATCCGCCCGCGGTCCCAGCACCGCCCGTCAAAACCGGTAAAACCGGCCAAACGGCCCCAATTTTGCCCATCTTCGGGTTCGAGCAGCGTGGCGCCTTCTTCATCGGATGCCGGACCGCTGGTCCGTGGACCCGGGAATGAGGCCGGATCGCGGGTTCTCTTTGAAACCGGCAAAACCTACTAAGCGGCCCCCGATCTTTCACATTTTTCGGCGTTCAAACTGCCGCGCGGCTACCCCGTGCGATGCCCCGGACCACTGGTCGCGTGGGACAACAGAGCAGAATGGGAGGCGGATCATCAAAAGTTCTGGCGGCAAAACCTAAGCGGCCCCGATCTTGCCCATTTTTCGGCGTTCAAACCGCTCTTGGCGGCTACCCCAAATCCATGCCCCACCGGGTGGTCCGTGGGACAACGAAAGCAGGATCGGGCGGATCATGAAATTCTGGTGGCGGAAAAACCTACTAAGCGGACCCGGATCTTGCCCATCTTACGGCGTTCAAACCGCCGCAGCTACCATCCAGTGCCCCGGACCTCGGTCGTGGACAACGAAGCGGAATCAGGGCGGATCATGAAATTCGGCAAGCCGTAAAAGCCTACTAAGCTGCCCCCAATCTTGCCAATTTTTCGCCGTTCAAACTGCCGCGCGGCAACCGCCCCATCCCGATGCCCCCGGGCCGCTAGTCCCGTGGGATAAGCAGATCGAGCCCGATCACGATTCTGGCCCGCCGCGGCCAAAGCGTGCGCTATAGCCCCCCGGGCGTTCCCGCCGCCGACCGCACCCGCCCGAACCCGAATACCTCACCCGCCGTGTGCCGATCCCGCCCCGCGGTCCCCCCCGGGGCATGAACCCGAAAAGCGGCCCCGACTGACTACCATTTTCGGCGTCGCCGCGGCTACCCCCCGTCCGATGCCCCGGACCGTTGGTCCGTGGGGACGTAAGTCGGAATGGCTCGGATCATGAGTTACGGCCGAAACCGGAAAAGCCTACTAAGCGGCCCCGAATCTTGCCAATGTTTCACCGTACAAACTGCCGCGCGGCTACCCCCCCATCCGGATGCCCCCGGACCGCTGGTCCCGTGGGACAAAACGGAATCGGAGGCCCCGATCGCAAATTCTGACCCCTTCGCGGCCCGGCGTCTTCTCATAGCCTCCAGGCGTTCCGCCGCCGACCGCGCCCGAACCCGAATACCTCACCCGCCGTGTGCGATCCGCCCGCGGTCCCGAGGCATGAACCGCCCGAGCGAAACCGTCAAAGCAGCATGCCCCAATCTTACCATTTTTAAGCGTCAAAGCAAACGCCCGGCTACCCCCCCATCCCGATGCCCCCGGACCGCTGGTCCCGTGGGACGAAAGGGAAACGGAATCGCAGGCCCCGATCATGAGTTACGGCCCTTCTTTGCGGCCCCCGAGGCCGTGCGCTATAGCCCCCCGGGCGCCCCCGCCGCCGACCGCGCCCGCCCGAACCCGACGACCTCACCCGCCGTGTGCCGATCCCGGCCTTGGTCCCGGGCGTGAACCGCCCGTTCCAGGGGGAAAGGGCCAAACGGCCCCGATCTTACCCATTTTTCGGCGATCAAACCGCCGCACGGCTACCCCCCCCATCCCGATGCCCCCGGACCGCTGGTCCCGTGGGACCAAACGGAAACGGAATCGCAGGCCCCGATCATGAGTTACGGCCGAAACCGGCAAAGCCTACTAAGCGGCCCCCGATCTTGCCCATTTTTCGCCGTTCAAACGGCCGCGCGGCTACCCCCCCATCCCGATGCCCCCGGACCGCTGGTCCGTGGGATAAGCGGAATGGAGGCCCGATCATGATTCTGCCCCCTTGCGGCCCCCGAGGCCGTGCGCTATAGCCCCCCGGGCGCCCCCGCCGCCGACCGCGCCCGCCCGAACCCGACGACCTCACCCGCCGTGTGCCGATCCCGCCCCGCGTTCCCCCCCGGGGGGCCGAAACCGGCAAAACGGGCCAAACGGCCCCGATCTTACCCATTTTTCGGCGATCAAACCGCCGCACGGCTACCCCCCCATCCCGATGCCCCCGGACCGCTGGTCCCGTGGGACCAAACGGAAACGGAATCGCAGGCCCCGATCATTCTGACGTGCCAAACACTAAGCGGCCCCGATCTTACCCAATTTTCGGTGATCAAACCGCCGCCTCCCGTCCCGATGCCCCGGACGCTGGTCGTTGGAACGAGCGGAATCGGAGGCCCGGATCATGCGTTCACGGCGGCAAGCAAAACCCTGGCCCCGATCTTGCCCATTTTTCGCCGTTCAAACTGCCGCGCGGCTACCCCCCCATCCCGATGCCCCCGGACCGCTGGTCCCGTGGGACCACGAAGCGAATTGAGGCCCCGATGCGATTCGGCCCATGCTGCGGCCCGCCGTGCGCTTCTCTTTTCGAAGCGCCCGCCGCCGACCGCACCCGCCGAACCCGACGACCTCACCCGCCGTTTGATCCGCCCGGTCCCCGAGGCATGAACACGCCCGCGGCCGACAAAAGCAGGCCCCGATCTTACCCATTTTTGATCGCGCGGCTACCCCATCCGATCCCCCGGACCGCTGGTCCCGTGGGACCAAACGGAAACGGAATCGGTGGCCCGGATCATGCGTTACGGCTGAAACCGGCAAAGCCTACTAAGCGGCCCCCGATCTTGCCCATGTTTCGCCTTGAACTACAGCTACCCCCGTCCGTGCCCGGACCGCTGGTCCGTTTAACGGAAGCAATCGAGCCCGATCATCGTTACGGGCTTAACAAGGCCCGAGGCCGTCTTCTATCGCCCTGGCGCCCTTAACCGCACCCGCTGAACTTCGGCGACCTCACTGGCAGCGCCCGCTGTGTGCCGATCCGCTGGTCCCGGGCATAGAAGCTGCCGGTCGCTCAACCGGCAAGCAGCCCAGCGGCCCGATCTTACCATTTTCGGCGATCAAACCGCTGTACGGCTACCCTCCCATCCCGATACCCCCGCCCGGCTGGTCGGTAAAGCGGATCGGCCCCATCATAGGTTATGGCGGAAAAAGCCCATTTACTTTCTGCGGCCCCGCCGATGCTTACCCGGCCGGACCGCACCAGCCGGCGTGACGAAATGCGTCCCCATGCGATCTAAGCCCAGCGGTCCCCGGGGCATGAACCGCCCTAAGATCGGGGCCGTTTTTTGCCGAATTTTTTGCGCCCAAGGCGGTTTATGCCGGGGACAGCAGGCGAGGATCGAGCGCAGGGACAATTTTGGTGAGGTTTTTGGGTGGAGTGGCGGGGGTACCTGACCTCAGGCCCGTTTTGTAAAGGTTTTTGCGGTTTTAGTTCTTCGGGGAACCTCCGATTGCGGTTCCGTTAGATCCGGCAGGACCAACGGGCGGGGCATCGGGATGGGAGGTAGCCATTGATTTGCAGTTTTGAAAAATGGGAATCGGGCCGTTGCCAGGTTTTGCGATTAGGGCCCAGCGGTTATGCCGAGGACTGGGGGACAATTTGAGTCGGGTTTGGGTGGAGTGCGTCTTGTCGGTAGAAAGCGAGCTACTCTTCTGACCTCGAGGCCAATGCCTTAATCATCTTGAAGTTTTGTAGTTTTTAGGTTTTGTTCGTAACTCATGATCGGGGCCTCCGTTGCCGGTCCGTTCGTCCCGACAAGGACCAAGCCAAGGCGGGGAGCATCGGGGATGGGAGGAGTAGCCACCCAGCGGTTTGAGCATGGCGAAAATGATCAGGCCGTTTTTGCGGTTTCTTAGAGCGGTTCGTGCCCGAGGGGACAGCGAGGGCAGGATCGGCTGGGGATGATTTTGATCGGGTTGGGGTGGTGTCAGGCGGGCGAACATAAAGTAAAATGGGCCGTTTTGCGGTTTCGTAAGCTCAAGATCGGGGCCTCCGGGTGCGATTCCGTTTGGTCGGCCAGGACAAAGCCGTGAGGGCATCGGGATGGTGAAATGTAAGCGCTTCAGCGGTGTAAGCCGGAAAATGGGTAAGATCGGGGCCGTTTTTCCGATTTTGCGGTTTGGGCCCCGAAGGGACAGTTTGGCCGGGGACCAGCAGAGTCGAGATCGCTACCACGAGGGGATGATTTGATTCGGTCGGGTGCGGTCCGGGGCGGGGCCTATTGACCTCGGGGGACATAAGTAAAATGGGGTTTTTCGGTTTTGTCGGATTTCCGGTAGTAACTCAAGAATCGGGGCCTCCGTTGCGATTCCGTTTGGTCCGGCCAGGACCGAGGCGGGGACATCGGGGATAGAAATGGCCAGCCTGCTTTTAGTGGTGTAAACGGCTGTGAAAATTATAGATCGAGTCGTTTTGCGGGTTATGCGGTTTGGGCCCCGGTTCATGAGGTGTGAAGTTTCGGACACCGCACGGGGATGATATTCGATAATCGGCGAGGCGGTAGTGCGGTCGAGAAAGCGAGGCGGGGCTATAACACCTGACCTCGGGGCGCATAAGTAAATGGTAGGCGCGTTTTGCGGTTTCGGGTAACTCATGATCCGATAAAGGGCCTCGATTGCGATTACGTTTCGTCCAAGCAGGACCCGTGAAGAAGCTGCACGGGATAAGATGCCGCTTTCATGGTTTGAGCAACGAAAACAGAATCGGAGCCGTTCTTACGATTTTCGGTTTAAACCCCAGGCGTTCGTGCCGCAGGGGACGGCGAAGCGAGATCGGCGAGCAGGGGTGATTTGATCGGGTTGGTGCAGAAGTGCGGTCAGGGCGAAGCGGTGCGCTGCGGGGGCGATAGCACCGCGGCCTCGAGGGCATGAAATTAAATGAGGCATTTTGCGAGTTTTTGGAGTTTCACCGTAACTCATGATTGGGGCCTCCGGTTGTGGATTCCGTTGTCCGGCGAGACGACGAACGAAACGAAAGGATGGGGGGTCGTGGCCAGTTTGAAGCAGCTCGAAAAACCAATGCTCGAACCCGTTCTGATTTTGCGGTTTAATTTAGGCACCGAGGGGACGTAGGATCGGCACCGCAGGGGATGATTGGTGACCGGGTTCAGCGGGTGCTTTTATTGCGAAGTAGGCGGGGGCTATAACACGGCCTGGGGTCGGTATAAAGTAAAATGAAAGCGTTTTGCGGTTTGGCCGTAACTCATATTCGGAGCCGGTTACTATTTCATCCGGCAGGACCACCGGCGAGGCATTAGATGGCCACTTCGAGAAATAAGATACTTGGCGTTTTTCAGTAGATAAACCGTTTTTTCTTTGTTTAGGCCCCCGCAGGAGGTTCTTACCGGGCGGTGTGAAGCGGGATTGTGCATCGGATGGATGATTTTGGTCGAGGCCGAGCGGAAATCCGGTCGGCGGTCGGTCGAAGGCGAAGGAGCTATGCGGCCTCGGGGGCCCGAGTAAAGCAGACGTTTTTCGGTTTAAGTTTCGTAGCTGAAGTCAGGGCCTCGATTGCGCGATTCCGTTGGTCAACCGGAGATACAAACCGGCGACTTGCATCGGATGAGGTGGCGTCCGTGGTTTGAACCTGAAAAATGGGTAATATCGGAGCGTTTTAGGTTTCTTGATTTGGGCCCCCCGGTTGTGATTCATTACCGGGGGACCATGGTGAGATCAACACCGCGGGGGACGATTTCGGTCGGGTTTGGTAAGTGTAAAGAGGCGGTCGAAGGCGGCGGGGCTATACACCCATTTCTCGCGAGTATAGTAAAATGGGCGATTCTGCGGGTTTCCCGGTTTAGCGTAACTCATGTCGGGCCTCGATTGCGGTTCCATTTCGTCCGACGGGACCAGCAAAGTGCAGAAGTCCGGATGGGGATAGAACCGCCCTGCGGTTGAGCAGCGAAAATGGGTAAGATCGAGGGCGTTTTACGATTTGCGGTTTAGGGTCCCCGGTTGGCGGTTTCATGCCCCAAGGACAGACGAGGCGGGGATCAACACATGAGTCGATTCGGTCGGGTTCGGGCGGGTGCGGTCCGAAGCGAGGGCTATAAGCACTTGCAGCCTCGAGACATGATAAAATGGGCCACACTGCGGGTTTTGGCGGTTTCGGCCGTAACTCATGGTCGGGGCCTCCGATTGCGGTTCCGTTTTGTCCGATGGGACCAGCTGGGCGGGAGCATCGGGATGGGGGGGTAGCCCTTTTAGCGGTTGAAACTAAAAATAGGTAAGATCGGGGCGTTTTTCTTGCGGTTTGCAGTTAGGGCCCCCCCGAAAGCGGATTCGTGCCCGGGGGAGCATGATGCCGGATCGACTGCGGGGATGGTTTCAGTCGGGTTCGGGTGGGTGCGGTTCAGGGCGGGGCAGGGCGGCGGCTATAGCACACGGCCTCGGGGGCCGCAAAGTAAAATGGGCCGTTTATGAGTTTTGATTTTAGCGTATTAACTCATTATCGGTGCCTGCGATTGCGGTTCCATTTCGTCCGACGGGACCCGCCGGGTGGGAACGCTCGGGATGGGGAAGTAGCCGCTTGCGGCGGTTTCTGCCGTAAAAATGGGTTGGTGAAATTTGCCGGTTTTGCGGTTTGGGCCCCGCGGGGGGCGGTTCATGCCCGGGGGGGACCGTGGGGCGGGATCGACACAGGGGGAACAATTTCGGTCGGTTTCGGGTGGGTGCGGTCCGGGCGTGAGCTGTGCACTTCGGCCTCGGGGCCCTATGAACAAAAATAGGCCTTTCTGGTTGGCCGTAACTACCATGTTCGGGAACTCCGGTGCAGTTCCGCGTTCGTCCGTAAGGACCAGCTGGTGAGGACGCTGTCCCGGGATGGGGTAGCCACCCTGCCCGGTTTAACAATAGAAAAATGTAAGATCGGGGCCGTTTTTCTGCGGGTTTCGCAGTTTGTGTCCCCCACGAAATTGTTAGCAGACATGGCGGGATGTCGGCACCGCAGAGGTTGTTCTGATCGGGTTGATTGGTCTTTATCCGGGTCGAGGCGGAAGCGGGGAGAAATTTCCTGACCTGTGACCTCGGTGTATGATAAATGGGCGTTTTACGGAAGTTTTGCGGTTCGGCCCGTAACTTCATGTCAGGGCCTCCGATTGCGGTTCCGTTCATCCGAGCCCAGGACCAGGCAGAGAACATCGGGATGGGGAATTAGCATACGTCGGTTCGCCGTAAATGGGTTAGGCCAGATCCCGTTTTGCGGTTTTGCGGCTTGGGCCCAGTTCTTCT
>JAUJEN010000257.1:0-131010 GCA_030448925.1 Citrus cavaleriei | reverse complement strand
CTAGAAGCCACGTAATACAAGGTTAACCTGATTCTGCTTCTTTCTCTACCTGGCAGCACCTTTGACTTCAATCTAATGATTGCTTACTAAAGGTGGTTTTTATTTGTTTAATTAATTGTTAACGAGGTTCTATAAAATTTACTTGTTCAAAGTATTAATAATATTTGTATATATGATTAAAAAGATATAAGTAATTCATATAGTGACGATGATTTGCTTAAAATAGGAAATATTTTGTATTATATTAATATATTTTATGTATTTTTTAATATTGAAATTTTTTAACTTATTTACATTGATACAAAATCTAGAATTGGAGCATTGTTTATGATTTTTAGCTATTATTATAAATTTATAGTCAGATTATATAATTTAAGTTTTTATGCATTATTAAAAATATTTTCTTTTTTATACTCATGATTTTAAATGAGAAAATTCATAAAAATCCACTGCAACTTCATGGGTGATTTTGAGTAATCAGAAACCTACAACATGCAGCTTTTTAAATAAAACCCACCCATGATCAGTAAAGGGTTTAATAATTAATTTTTTTGACGCGTTTTGATACCAAGAAATCGAGAACGAACACGCTCCCATCGACATTCCTAATTTTCACTTCGCCAAAAAGCCAGCCAAATTAATAATGCAATAAATTAATAAGATAAATACTAAAACCTTTATACTACTCAATTTCATATATAAATTATCAATTTACTGAAATTACAAATATAATTATTATGATTTTTAATTAAAATATAATTCTATTGTTACCTATTTTTTTCTTGGAGCTTAAATATACTCAGATCTTCTTATCTCTAATTTTACTTATTGTTTCTAATGGTTTCGGGGTTGAATTATGAAATTGTAAGATTTAATTTTTATTTTAATTTATATTCAGTGGATTAATTTTATTTTTAATTACTAGGATGGTAAAATACATTAAATTTCTAATTCATTAAAATGTATGGTCATTGAATTGTATATATACTCTACAAATTAATAATGATCAATTAGTTAATATCTCTTTAAATTCATTAGATTTTGTATAGTTAAGGAAATTATTAATTTGTAAATATTTTATTGTATGTCACAATGACACGGATTGCCATTCCTGACTTATTTGTTCATGCATGTGGGTTCGTTTTTAGAAATTAATTTATATGAATTGTTGATTAATTTTGTTTATCCAAGAAATGATTAAGGAAGAGAAAATTTGAGAGAAAAAATTGAAAAAGAAAAAGTTTAATTCAAAATTAATTTTGAAATTAAAAATATTTTTATTTTTATATTTATTTAAAAATTAAACAAAAGTTCAGATCAATTTTTAACATTTATTTCCTTCAAGATTCAATATTAAGGCTAACTAAATAAAATATAAACCATTCGTCAAAAAAACAACAAAAATAAATATTTTTTTTATTTGATTACAAATTTTTCAATGTTTTTTAATTAATTAATAATAATTTTTCGAGAAAAGCCATTCAGTTCCCAAAATTATAGTTCATAAAACATTATTTGTAACTCCCGCCAGTTTAAGTTTACGTATTGCTAACGACTAATCTTAACTGTTTTGATTAACTGCGGATGTCAGGATAATCTTTTCTTACTCCTGCATGCACCATTACCCTAAGTCCCTAACTATTGACGTGCATTCTGCTTATATGAATTCTGTATCCGAACCTCTAGACTCCAACGTGGCATCCTTTAGTATTCCACTTCAAAACTCCGTAAAAGCTTCTTCTTACAACATCATTCCATTTCCACACCTCATTTACTTTTTTTTTCATCTGTCATCTCATTCATCATCACGAACGAAAAAGAGGGAAGGGGAAAAAACCTAACTAAAATCTTCTTCGAACTTCCAATAATAAATTACTTGAAATTATTGAATAATCATAAAATTCTTAACATTTCAATGAATCAGTAATGACGAAACAGTCTGAGCCTGCGTTGGTTTCGCTGACGAGCCCTGGTCCGTGACGGAAACCGTGAACGATCGCAATGTTCGTGATTCAAGGGTACTGTTAGCCAAAGGTATGAATCGGGAAGCACATTGCCAGCGACAATTTCACCGGGCGGCTACCAGGCCATATATTTTATCCCGACGGTAAAATCCGGAGGATAATTCAGCGTACGTGGTTTTTATTGCATTAGCGAATGAAGGAACGGATGTAAGAGCATTGTTTGAGCTGACGCTGTTGGATCAGAGTGGTAAAGGAAGCACAAAGTGTACAGCTATTTTGATCGATCGCTCGAGAGCGGTCCTTACACGCTCAAGTATCGTGGAAGCATGTGGTATTAAAAGTTGTTTCTTTTCTGTGTATTTAATCTATCTTTGATGATTTCTTGCTTCTCAGCTTTTGCAGACCGAGAAATTAGGATTTTTTTTTTTTGAAATTGGTGAAATTTTCATCTTGCTTCTTGTTTTGTTTTCGCTTTATGACATGCTATTATTTTTCTTGCTCAAATGCATTTGGAGAAAAATATTTGGAAAATCTCTTATATGGCAGTCCTTGTTTTTCTTGATCGGCTGCGCATTTGCCGAATGTTTGATTGCTTTATGCAACTTTTCTATGGTATAGATACAATACTGTATCACCCTCATGCTGTAAAATCTCCTATTTTGTGACTGGTTAGACGTACTATAAATGAGTGTAAATTGAAGTTCAATATTTGTTATCTGATTATTCATTTGCAGCTCTTTTGGGTATTCATACCAAGTCAATGATTTGTTCAATTTGCTTTACTTTAGGGATACAATGCTTTTTTCAGACGAGCTATGCTTGAAACATCAGATTACCTCAAAGATGATTGCTTGAAAATCAATTGCACTGTTGGAGTTGTGGTATTTGCCATAGACTGTCTCACGGTTACACTCAATTCAGGTCCCAGAGTCTGATATAGGAGCACATTTTGGCATGTTACTAGACAATGCAGAAAGCTCTGACATCACTTTTGATGTAGCTGGGGAAAATTTCTGCTCATAAGTTGGTATTGGCTGCATCGATTCCAATATTTCGCTCTAAATTCTTTTGATGAATTAGAGGAAGATAAGCAAGAAATCATCATTAGCTTATCTAGAGCCAAGGTTTTTAAGGTGAGCATATTTCTTATTTATCAATGTTGCTTTTGTTTTGTGTGAGAGTAAATGAGCATTTGTTTATGTAGTGACAGTATATTACTCTTATTACGCTTTTTTTTCTATCCTTTCTGTAGGCCATGCTGCACTTTATATACAGAGATACTCTTACTGAGGATGTGGATGTGGATGTGGCTAGCCTGCCTTGTATGTCATCGGTCTCTGACACATTAACCGCCAAGTTGTTAGCAGCAGCAGACAGGTATGGTCTAGAGAGGCTCAGATTGATGTGGTCTCATCTATGCAAGGACATTTCTGTGAACTCTGTCGCTAAAATTTTAGCCTTAATGAACATCATGCTGCTACAGAATTAAAAGCTGTTTGTTTGAGATTTGCTGTTGAAAAATCTTGCAGGTTTGTTTCAGTTTCCTTTGTGTACTTTATGTGAAAGCAAAGGCATGATGATTTAATTGAGCGTAATTAATTCTCATGTGCATATTTTTTATTGATGCATTTACTGTGAGCCAACCCTCCTTTGGTCCAACTGTGCATGAATTTTAATGAATTTAAGAGATATTTTGAGCTTATCTATAGTTTTAAGTTTTTCACATGCCTCTGAGGTGAATGCTTTGAGGAGTATACAGAATAAAAATCTTCAGCACCAACCCAATGTGCTGGAAATTTGTTGATATGAAATTCACTTTTTATTTTTTTCCCCTAATTGTTCACTTGAGTGGCTATGACTTAGTTGGTGAAAGCTGTATTCTGGATGGGTGATCTTATTTGGAGAATTATAAGATTTGCATATGTGGAGTGTTAAAAAATGGTGATTTTTGTGTATGAGCTCATAGCTTGATGGACACGCCATTTCCTTTGAGTTGTTAATTCTTGGTTGAGAATTATTTCACATTGACTACACTTTGTAAGACCCTACATAGATGATTTAATTGATCATGCTTGGTCGGCTGAAATTACTCTTCCATACACTGGATTGCAGATTGGCTATTTGTGAAGTAATGCTATTATGACCTACAATCATTTGTTTATTCAATAGCCAGAATCTTTTTTAGATGATAGATACAAAGGAAATGAGCTGCTGCCAAGATTTCAAGGCCAAGGGTATGTTTCAGCCTATTAGCTTTCTTTAGACCTTTTGGAAAGCTCTAAGTTTCTTTTATTTTGGATTGATTGGTGGCTGATGTAGTCCTTTTTGAGTTTTGTGTGTTTGTGGAACAATTGAGATTCTGATCAGCTTTAGGAAATGTTTCTGTATCAATTTGTTGATAGGAATACTGCAAACATATGTTATTGTTGAAGATTTATTTAGCTACACAGGAAGTCTGTTAATCTGGATGCTACAAAAGCTTTGCTGTGATATTATGTTACTTTACTGCAGTTTATTAGTTACTGAGAGACTAAACTTTTCTACCAGACATCTTGAGGCTTGTAGTGCATCTAAGCAATTGGTACTCAAATGCAATTTGTTATCATGGGTTGGTTCAGCATGTGCATGAAAAGTACACCTTCATGGTTAGGAGAATTATCAGAAGAAATTAATAAACTTTACGGTAGTTTTGGCTACAAAATTAATGAAAAGTGTGAATATACCAATTCTTGGTTTTAGATGCCTGTTTCTAGAGAGTTTGATACTTGCAGCTAATGACCACACTCACCTCTTAGCCTGTGGTTCTGTGATTTCTAAATGTCAGTAGATTTTGTTGATAATGCAAGCCTATGGATAGTGAATTGAAAAGTTTCAAATGTAGGCTTTTAGGCCTTTCTATTTCAATAGGTCTTGATCTTTTACGCCAGTGACACTCACATATTGAGAGGCTGATGGTCAGCGAAGCTTCTGTAGATTCTCTTAATTATTGTGGATATGAAAGCAAGATTTAAAATCTGTCTAGTAAAGTGAGCAGCATTACCTTACCTAAAGGAAAAAATAAAAGAAGTTGTCAACATTCTGCGGTTTTAAGAGGACAGACTTGTTATGATGACTTCAATTCAGGAGGAGACAGCAGTCAAATGTTTGGGAAATATTAGAAGCATCAAAAGGACTAAAATGTCATTTTTCATCACAAGGGTTAAATAAGAGAAGGATTATGGAAGGAATTACTTAATTTCTTCAGCTTCTGTTCAGTTTGTGTATCCTTTGGTTTAAGATTTTTCTTGAATTTTCTTTCACCTAATGCAAGCTCCTTGTGCAAGTTCTCTATATGAGCATATGCCATATTTGGTTTCTCAGCACATCTAGAAAATTTTTGCCTGCTACAAGATTTAGGGGGTTGATGATGAGCATTCTGCTTTTATCATTTTAACAGGCACAGACTTCTGAAATCAGCTTAGCAATATTTTATTTGTACATTTTGTGTACGCGGAGTGCATGAATTGCACTGATGTTTTACAGAAGTTTCTCTGATTGCGCTTTGTGTAGTCAGCACGGTTGTCATTGCCAGAACCAAAAGAGAATATTAAGCTTCATTTCAACTTTTTGGGCTACCTTTACATATCAAGTATGATTTCTTAGTGTTTAGGGCATTTTATGGCCTTGTTTATCCAATAATATATTTTTTCAGTCCTGCCCAAGGGAGGGTGAACAAGGGGGATTGGATTTTTCTTACGATGGGTCTGTTGGTGAAAGGAGATGAGCTCTTGCAGTGATCTTTGTGTGAGGTGTCAGCAGATGGGATATGCATATACATACAGGTTATTCATGAAGTTTACAATCAGACATCAGCTTCTTTTTTATTGAAATGTTTTATGAAATTGTTAGATGGCTGATTTTTCTAAACATTTGTTACTTTATATTTAACAATTTGAGTTTAGATAGATTCATTTATTAGGGGCTTGTTTATTTAATTGAGGAGATATTTGTATCTGATTTCTCTTTCTTTTCTAATTATAAATGCTTTATCATGAGGGTAGGATTCTTATTGTGTTTATTTATGGAAGTAATTATGAAGTAAGATTCAAGACATAATATTTTTTGCATGCGCTCATAAGATCAAGCAGTTAAAACCACAAAATTGAGGTAGATTTAGAAATTTTTTCCATTTTAGATAATGTAAATGTGATCTTTATGTGCATAACGTTGGTCTCTAATTTGCATTCACTTTCTGCAGCTGTTATGCGATCAGATGGCTTTTGAGTACCTTAAAGAGAATTGCCCATCACTGCAGTCGGAGCTTCTCAAGTCGGTGGCAGGTTGTGAGGAGGATTGCAGCAGTGGAGGAAAATCTCGGAGGTATGGGGCCCAACTTTCAGATGGTGGTGATATACGAATGGCAGGAGGGTCAGGCAAAGAACATGAGATCTGATGATGGTTGGCCTTGTATATGAAGCTGGTGATGATGATTTGTTTGGGGTTGTTGGGGAATGGGTATGGGGCAGGTGAAGAAAGGTATCAACTGCTAACAGAACATTCTGTCGTCACCCATGGTGGGATGGCCTACAGTGGAAAAACACAGCATAAGAGCTGTAAACTAAGTGTTGATAGATTTTGGGCTGTAAATTTTTACTAAGCTGTGTTCAACTGTTTCTACTAGGGCTTAGTAAGAAACATGGCTGTAGTATGCTGTTTGACCAATGCGGACGAATACTGTAATTCTCTGAAGTTGAGAAATGGAGTTTTGTGGTCATATGTGCTGTGTATGTGTATTACTCAAGTCTGCCTGTTTTTCTCTCCTGAGTGCGTGGATGTGTTAGCAGGTTGAATATAATCAACCCTTAATCATCTTGTTTTAATTGCATGAAATTTAGTGGATTTAACTGCTGGTGAAAAATCGTTTTGCAGCGAAAATTACTGAATTGCAATTTCATAGTGTATAAAATTACCATAATTTAAAAATCATATCTTTTATTTTTTCTTAGTAGTAATTTAGGCTCACATATTATGATATGTCACCACTAATCTTATTGATCAATGACGGTCACTAATAATTTTATGTGTTTTATTAAATCACGCATTTTATCACCAATAATTTTTAAGCATGACTCAATTTTTAATTTCAGATTGATGCTTTTTATTATTATGAAAGAATTAATGTAAATTTTTTCTCACAAAGTTAGAGAAAAAATTTCTTTTTCTTTGTTTAATATATTGTGACTTTATTCTTTGTGGAAAAATGTTTTTATTTACTTTTTTAGGAAACCCTAAGCTTCTTATTTTATCTCCTTTTTAATCCTATTAAATAAAAAAGATTTGACTTAAATTAAAAGATAGATAAGTCACTATTTATCTCTCTTCGTCTTTTAATTCTATTAAATAAAATATATTTGATTTAAATTAAAAGATAAGATAAAACCAAAAGTTGGTATCGCTGCCTCGTTATAGGGCTTATCTTCAAAACACAAGACTTGCATGTTAAATAGAGTCTCCTACCAAATAATATATTTGAGCTTTTAACCAAAATATCTAGTTATTTTGTTTATCAATCAAGTAGTGGTGCAATCAATTAAGTGAGCTAACCTGTGATCATTTGGATACATACAATAATAGCTACAATAATTAAATTTGTAATTAAATTATTCTGATTATTTAATTTGAAATCCACTCCCCTAAAAGATTGGAATTTTACTCCATAATTATATGCTATCTAGGATGAGAATATTAATTCATATCACATTGATTTCCTTACAGAATAATCTTTTATACCACATCGTTAGTTAATTGACATTTCAACTGTCCAATCAATTTAATTACATCTTTTTTCTTGATATTTATTAGTTTTTTCTATCGATCATTTTTCAACATACCGATTATGTTGATTGATAACAAATTTCTATGATAAAGTACAAAAAACCCGTCAAGCGATGTTTTGTGTATATTCTATATTGTTAATCTATAAGTTTTACTGCTTATAATTACTCTCAACAAAATACTAAGTAATCTTGACTAGAGATATATGTCGCGTCCATTGATAATTTAAATGGAATAACAATCATGATCATAAAATTATAATTAACTCAATATTGAAATTGCAATAAAATAATTGCTATGACATTTAACAAGCCGTCATTTTGCCGCTAATTAAATCTTATATATGATTCAATTAAATGTAGTCAAACTAAATCAATAAAATATAATTAAGATAAATCATTCAATGAATTTACTATAATCTATACATAAATAGAGCAATCAACTCTATTTATCAACTACAAACTCAATTTATGTAATTATAAGATAATTTGTATTTATATCTTTTGTGAATCTATATAATGATAACATAAATACATGGTTAAATAGATTTTATTCAAAATATTTATACAATTAAAATATTTAGAAAAATATTGTAAATATTTTATTAATAAAAATATAGATTTATAAATAAATCAATATATTTTAAACACCTCGTAATTCCCACATTAACTTCTAATTACAGTGCCCATGAAGTTTTAACTAAGAAAGAAGATTTTGTTATCCAATAACCATATCTTTTCGAGTTTTTAAGCATTAAATGGCTGCCACATGCGCACGCCAATTGCATGTGCTTCTTTTTATCCAACAAAACCAAACTACTGATCAAAATCCTTTCACAGATCACAAAGTTTCCGAAATGGAAATAACTCGCCAGTCATTTTTTTCTCAAACCAAGCTTCTAAGCTGCTCAACTACTTCATTATCACCACTACCACCACCACCATCCATCTTTCGTTCTAAAGCTTCGCTTCTTGTTTCTTCTAATTCAGTCCCATTCCATTCCTCTAGGACCCTTCTTACGCAGTTACAAGGCCTTAGAATTAAAGCAAAGAAACATAGAAATCTTGGAGCCATTCGTGCTTCTGAAGCTGACAGCAGCAGCAGCAGCACCACCACTTCAACTGATGTTGCAGCAGAAAGATGGCTTCTTCAACCTGTTGGTAATATATATATATATATCCCATTGATCAGCTTGAAATTTTGTTTGTACAGCCTTTTTTTTTTTTGGTTCCTTTTTTAGTGATAGCTCTTGCATGCAATTAAGAAACCAAAATGTCAGCGGGGCAATGTGTGAACTTAGGGTTCAGCTTTGTCATTTTCATTGATACAAAGAATTAACTGTTATAATTAATGTTGTTGTGTTGTTATGATCAATCTAAAGCATGCCATTTCTTAAGGAATTAATAACAGACCATTTTCATTCGTATCATCATCAAATCCTAGGTGATGGAGACACAAGTCATATTGGTTTTAAAGTTCCAATGCCGGATGCATTTGAAATTGCTTCTGTAAGTAATTTTTGCCCGCTTATATGTATCCCATGGTAATAAATAATCAATTGCGTTGTCTAATTTTCATCACCAAGTTAATTAATTGGAACTGTTTGTTTGGACATTATCTAGACTGAGGTGACAGTTGGCCGTCTTCCTGAGAGAGCAGACATGGTGATTCCAGTCGCAACAGGTACTTGACAATGTCTTTTAGATGCTGACTTGAACCTATGAGCATAAGCCATATGTTCCAGGATAGTGCAATAGTTGGGTTAAATGCTGATTTAATATATTTGCAATTATAATTATGTTTGATATATATCACCTTATTAATGAATTTTGTACAAAACCATATCTTCCCAAATTCACAGTATCTGGTCTACATGCCCGTATTCAGAAGAAAGGGACAGTCTGTTGGTTACCGATTTGGACAGTACAAATGGTACATTTATTGATGAAAAGCGGCTAAGACCTGAGTTGTTGCTGTTGCATCCCCTGGGAGTCGACATTTGGTAATATTTCTTGGATTTAATTTGAACACATTTAATTTTTTTTCAAAGTGTTGTTTTTCTTGCATGGATGGATTATTATTCACTTCATGTTGCCGCATTCTTGAACTGCAATTTTGAACCTAAAAGCTCATTGCAGTCCGTTACAGTAGGAGACGACATAAGTCCTTTTAATTACCTTTTGACATTCTTTTGTTATGTTTTTAAATAAACAGCTTTCAATGTAGTAATTTTATCCTCTAGCTGTGGTAGCTGAAAGTTGTTGACATTAGTGCTCGTAATCTAGACCTTGCAATTAAAAGAAAATAGACAGTAGTACTTTTAAATAATCATGTGATAGATTGTGTTTCGTGTTTTGAGCTCTTTAAGGGCTGTGAGCCTAACATCATCTTTTCTGACTTTCCTGGAGAAACTTTTAGCACAGATACTAATGTTAGTTGCAGCATGCAAAGAATTTGATATTTCAAAATGATAAACGAAAGCGATGAATTTCATTAAAGAGTAGATGATTGAATTCACAGATTTTTGCAGGAAATTTTCTAAATGATTAATGAAAAGTTCACTAATATCACATAATTTATCAGCTCCTAGCTTCTTCCAGATCACAGATTTTGTCCATTTTTTCTTGTAATCAGAAAAGCCCAGATCTCTAACTGCTTATGTACCATTTTAAACAATTACAGCTATGACATGGTTTTCAGGATAATTTCTCTTTAACTTGTAGTTTTAGGCAGAATTGAAGTACCTTAGCAGGCAAGGATAGAGCTTTTGAATAAATTTACTTGTTGAGCTAAATTAGGAAGGTAAATTCAGTAGTTATCCTAAAGTTAAGTGGTTTCTCTTATGTTTAGAGGATTGACCATAATGAGTCAGTAACTGTAAGTAGTTCATACCAAACTAAATTTCACGATAGTTTAATGTTAGAGGGAACAAGGCATTGCAAATGGATGCCTGGTCTTCAGGAAAAGGAATGCAGTAAACTCCTTAGATTAAGGAGTTTGAAAAATGAATGCAATCAGGATACGAACTCGCTGTGAATAGTTATACATAGAAGTAGGATCTTGTCCAATCTATATCAAACGGTAAACTCTTGGCTTTAATTTTCCTTCACAGTTTGCATTATACTTGAACTGTTTTCTTTGTTTTACTTGCTTTCTTCTGTTCGGTTATGAATAGGCATAGTATTTTTGTATTAATTTCTTGCATCAATAGCATCATCACTGATGCCATGTCAGGTTTTGGTAAAAATTTCTTTGATCTGGGATATGATGAATTAATGATTGTAGATTTATAGTGGTTAATAGATTTATCCGTGTTTTTGGACTACTAGATCTTGCTCCAACCCATAAACCGCAGCAAGTTATAGCAATGATTCTGACTTACGATTATTTTTCATATAATTGATTTGAAAGATGGAATTTATTCAGATCTTAACCATCACTCTTCTTGTTTTGAGCATTTGATTGTCATACTCATGATATTAGTCATTAGTCAGCCTTTAAAGTAACAATATTGTTAGGCAATCTAATCAATTCTAGTACTATTCCATTAGCAGCATTGAATTGTCAAACACTGAATATCTTTTAAGTTTCAAATTGGAACCCCTTTACTCTCACCTCTAAACCTTATCACACTTAGCAGTTAAGTGTATGTTAACGAACATGAGTTCAGATGGCATGAAATAATCAATATAATAATTGTGTATGAATATTAGTTAATTTCTTTCAATTCTATGATTTTCCTTAAAAGTTGTTCACTAGATTGACCTATACATGAGCTTCTAAAGTTCAAATTAATGGTTAATTGTTCTTCTGTTTCTCCAGGGATACCCATCTGGCTATGTTCCGTGTCTCAAGATTGACACTGTTGAAGCTCGAGCAAAACAGAAGAATCTGAAGAAAAGGGTGACAGTCCTCCTTGAGTTCTGAAAGAGTTAAAATTCCAACCCTGGAATTATTTTATTATAAAATGATAATTTTGGTATTTGCCGAGTATGTTTCTAATTATGTCAGTCAACGAAATAAAATGTATTTTGGATCCAAGAATTTTTGTTTTTCTTCAATGAAAATTTTGTCATCTCATTTGCATAACAAATACTCTAGTGTAACAAGTATCTTTTAATATGAATTGTACATATTGAAAATCTATATATGAAGTTCATGATCTTAACGATAACAAATTCAAGTAACAACGACTTCTGATGCAAAATCTAGTAGTACCATTGATTTCGGTCTAACATATATAAACGAATATAAATTGGTCTAAAATTTGAATAGATTTAAAATGTCAAATGCTCTAGTTGTTAAATTTATTTCTCTAATAGAAATTTTTAAGTGTGGACATCCTTTTTTTTTTTATATGTTCACGCTATCAAGTCATATGCTTTATTAAGATTAATGCTTAATTTAGTATAAACTCATATAGTTTAATAGTATGTCTGCACTAATTTCATTAAATTACATGACTTAATAATGTGTCTCAAGAAGAAAAAAAAAATGAGAGCATCACATGAGAGAAGAACTTTATATATATATATATGTATGCGTCTTTATATATATATATATATGCTATTTAGTTTGTTTATCCCTCTCAAATCTATTTAGATTTAAATTGGTATAAAATTTTAATAAAATTTATTTATTTTTGCCATAATAGGTTGGATCGATTATTGATATTTATAATTATAAATTTATTAGAACCTCTTACATTAGTTAGGTAATAAATTTATCTAATCTTTATGTTTGAAATAGACATAATAAACTTCTAAATATTTAGAAAAAAATCAACTTCAGCAATATATGCAAAAGGAGAGAACTCAAAACTCTTACATAGGTGGATAAGATTATAACTCTCAACTATTTAATTTTGCCCTTTTCCTAATAATTAATTTATTATTAAGTTATTAATTTAATGTCTTATTATTACTATTAGTTGGAACAGTGAGCATTTTAAATTTTAATTACCATCATTTTACAAATTAAAAACAAAAATTATAATCTCCTACGACAAAGACTAGTTGTAATCACCTTGATACTGAAAGTAGAGAGTTTTGACTTTTGACCGGAAGGGAGGGAAAAAGGGGAAGTTGGTTGGAAAGAGCAAAGCAAGCCCTGAATTTAGTAATTAATAGGGTCTGAGAAAGAGAAACTCCGATTCCGTTACAAGAGGTTGGTGGTGGCAATCGTAAATTTGGAGAAGTGAGAGATCCAAAACGGACATTTCACAGTCTCACGGAGTGGAGATGATGAGGCTGATCATTGCCGTTGCTCTTGTTGCCATTGGAGCTCGCACCGCTTACTATTTCTATGTCACCAAGAAACCCAAAGGGTAAGTTTTCAATTTCACAATCTTATTTAATTATTTATTTTATACACTAATTAATTTGTGTTTCTTTTTCTTGGATAATTTAATGATAATGCGTGAATGGATTCATATTCAGTAATTTATTTGCTGTAAACAGTGACGCGTGTGCCTTTTCATTAACATGTGTGGTGCCAGTCAAGCATTTCGAAATATTCCTTAAATTGACCTATATTAACAATCTTTTGCCATATTTTTATTTCAGGCTATCCGTTTAATTGCTTTTTTGGTCTTTGCTGTTGTGAGTCATTCTACTAATAGGGAGGCAGGGATACTGAATCCACTCAGATTTGTTGCCTAAATCATTTTAAATGTAACTTGCTCGTAAGTGGATGCAATACTCTTTATGATTTGAATCTTTTAGAATTGAAAATCATGAGAAATATGTATGCCTTGACAGGCTGCTTGGACCCTGAAAAGTTTAACGGATTCAAACTCATTAAGCGAAGTTCACATTTGCTCTCCCTACTCCAACTTCAGTCTTGGGCCTTCCAATTGGACAACATACTAGTTGCAGGTTTGTCTCTCATGATTGGTTTTATTTAATACTTATTCAGTTCTTGTTTATCTTTGGTAATAATTCTTTAGTTCTTGTCTATCTTTGGTAATGATGTTCATTACATTAATTTTCTCAAACAGAGGAAGAGATGATCTTGGTGAAGAGGTTATCAAACCATATACTCCAGCAGCTTTGGATTCAGTTATTGGATATTTTGAACTTGTTATAAAGGTGGTTTATGCATTCTGGAGTTCATTGTCCATTCTTCCAAGAAATAATTTATTGTCTTTTGATTTTTATGCCAATACAATGATTTTGGTTTTTCTTTCTAATAGATGTATCCGCAAGGAAGAATGTCCCACCACGTCCATGAGTTGCAGGAAGGTGATTGCTTGCCCGTGAAGGGACCGGACCCCAGGTCAAAATAATGTCTAATTTGAGTTGCAACATGTTTTTACAGTTTTGTTTTAGGGCTACTCTCTTGAAAATGCATTAGCCCAATCCCTCGACAGTAGGAGATTTGATTCTTTGCTTCTAAAAGTTATTTACTTTAATGTGAAACACAGTAGATTCTTCATTGATGAAACCTAGACATCATAATCTTGTCCTAGATTGTTCTTGATATCGTTGATTGATATGTATAAATTCCACTTATGATGATAACAGGGACGCTTCAAGTATCAACCTGGCCAAGTTGAAGCTTTTGGGATGCTTGCTGGAGACACTGGCATTGCTCCTATGTTCCAAGTATGTATTTTGGAAGTGGAACATCTGGATAGCTCTGCCCATGGCTTTTTCATTTTTCTGTTGCTCATATTATCATTTTTTGTATTATCCTCTCTCTTTTGTTTTCTTAGGTTGCCAGAGCCATACTAGAAAATCCAAATGACAAAACCAATGTATATCTTATCTATGCCAATGTAACATTCTATGATATTCTTTTGAAGGTAAACATTCCTCACTCTCAGTCTCTAACCAGCACACCTTTCTGTCTCTTTTAAAGGATACAACATCAGAAGACAAGAATATTCTGCCGCATATTTCTGGCTGCTATGTTGTCTCTTTCTTTTTAGCTGGGAAAAAAAAGTAAAAAATAAAAAAAGGCTGTTAAGATTTTTTATGATAATCAATCCATTTTTTAATCACTTGAACTACCAAAAACTAAAATGTGAACTTTCATTTATATACCTGAAATTCGATTACTTTTACCTTTTATTCATGTCCATTCCTTGTGATATTTTTTGTCTCTTGAAACAGTAGTTAATTAGAAAATGAGAACTTCAACTATTTTAACAATATTTTCATTTGTCCTTTACTTTTGTCCAATAAGCTAAACTATCAGAAGGGTTTAAGGTATCGAGATTTCTGTCTTTCATGAGTTTCTAGATGAACAAATTGTCTTTCGGTTTTATTTATTTAAATTTTTAACAGCTAAGGATCCTTTTAGCTTTTTGGTACTTAAATCTGATCCTCTTGGAGATTTTTAGAACACTGAGTATATGCAAAGCCATTTTTTCTCTATGGACAAGTAAATGTATCTCAAGGATTGTGTATTGCTTAACTGGAGAACATCTTGCTAATTTTATATGATGTAACAGTTCCTGAGAATTATATTAATGATATTTGAGACATATTTGAAGATGATACAAACTTGGAATTTACAGCAATGCATGGTATGGGATTGGGAGTACTTGAGTTGATGGCATGAGTGATTTAATGTTTTTTTGAACTGTATCTTTGCAGGAAGAGCTTAATAATCTTGCCACCATTTTTTTCTGACCACTTTAGAATCTACTATGTTTGAATCAGGTACATTCATTTCATTTGCTTCTTCGCTCTCTAGTTTTATCTGTTTCTTTCGCTTTTTCCTTTCCTTCTTTTAAATTGCACATGAGTGAATTTTTGTTACTTAATTCAGAGCTTTTTCCTTTTAGATTTAAGGATAAGAAGCTGAATATTGTTTGAATTTATTCATTTATTTTTTGGATCTTTATATAAGTGCTTTTGCCTTCCTTGAAGTTTCTACTGATATTATGGAAATAATGTTAATTTTTTTTCCCTAAAACTGCTTTTCTGTACTGCTCAAAAGAGCAGAATGAAAAACTTATTGTATGTTACAAGTATAAAGCTGTATGAATAAAACTAACGGCTGTTAGGTTACATTCTAGTGATATTGAAGAGTATCTATTCCATATAGAAGAGGTTATTTATGAACATTAAAGAAAACTAATGGGTACTTTAAACGTTATTATATCTTTAAGGTATGCATGGGTCTATTCAGTTGCTTGTAGCTGTAAAGTACTTTTGTAAGTCAATGAGGCTTACATTGCTCCTTTGCTCTCCTGCTAGTCTTATAATATCAACTTCAGCCACCACAAGAATGGGATGGCGGTGTAGGGTTCATTTCCAAGGAAATGATTCTAACCCACTGCCCAGCTCCAGCCTCTGACATCCAGGTAAATTTTCAATCACCAATCCCCTCAGTCCCATCACTTTCTTCACCTTCAACCTAGTTATTTGATTCTAATAACCATGAGCACCAATCTACTATCTGGTGCAGATATTGCGGTGTGGACCACCACCCATGAACAAAGCTATGGCTGCCCATCTCAAGGATCTTGGATATACACCCCAAATGCAGTTCCAATTTGGAGCTTTTGATGAACTTCCTCCCATTCTCGACGTCACCTTATTTACAGCTAGCATTAGCTTGACGCACATTTTGTCCATGTAATTCGAGCTCTGAGTACGACGCTGCATCAGCCTTTGAGGTCCCTAATTTGTCATATTAAAGCCAATGCAGTTTCGGTAGTCTGCTGTTATACTCAACTTATTCTTCTTGACACAGTGAAAGAGAAATGTAATGTTTAAAATGAAAAATTATTGATTCATGTCAATAATAATAAAGGTGATTGTGAAATAATTCTTTGCCATGCTTAGAGAATAGATCTGGATAACCCTAATTGGTGTAAACTGAAACGAGGACACTACATATATAATACATCTATCGTTATGTTGGTTGTTGGAAGAACACGTCTATTCTAAATGTTAACTTGATTCTGCAACGTAAGTATCTATCTATTTCTGTTTCTTTTTATGTCTTCTACGCCTCATCATCATCTTGTATTTTTTCTGCTCGGTGCTCCAATCTGCTAGTAGCTTCCCACAAATTGAACAGCATCTACAGAGAGCAGCAACAGTCATTGTAAATTAAAAAGACTAACCTAATTTATAACTACTTAAAAAATAATAATAATTACTTACATGAATCCACCAGAACGGGTCACCATGCAAAGTCTAAGACAGTGACCGCACCACTTCATTCTCTTATTAAATCTTTTGCTGTGAAACTACATGTAATGAAATAATATAAATTAAATAGCTAAAAGATATCAATTTAATCAAGTTTAATTTATACATCAATTGCTACTAATCAAAGCACTATACATATATATACACACATAAAATTTTTAAGAAGAGAGAAGCGAATTACCAATTTCAATTTCTTGAAAGAGAACTCCATGGAGAAGAGGAGAGAACCTTTGTTAAAGCATTATATAAACATAGTTATCGATTCGCTGTGATATGCGTCTATACATTAATATTAGATTTTCCTTTCTTGTATAGGATTAGTCTTTAAACTAATAAATCAAAAAGAAAAATTATACTAATTCCTTGGGGACGAAGCATACGCGGTTTTTTTTTTTTTTTTTTTTTTAACATACATAGAATGGACCAAGCCAACTATTGCTGCCCCTAGGCTTCGCACCAAAATGTTAGAAAGTTTTGAGTACCGCCTAAACATAAAGATTCTTGGATTGTTAATTAAATAGGCCCATTAAAAAAAAATGTCCATAGCTTAGAAACAAATTCTTCAATGTGATTGAATACTGATCACTTAATTATGATCAAATTATCATCATCAATACGTAATCTATGAAGAGCTATATTATATTTTAATATATTAAAAAAATGAAAAAATAACCAACTCATAATCCCCCTGACAGAATTCTTAGCAACAGTGGTGCGACAGGCGCCCCCCAACAGTCCCCTAACAGAATTCATGCTCTTTAATGACGCTGGGGTTATAGCTTGTTAATACAATTTAGCATTTTAATAATCGACCTATTTGAAAATATTGAAATAATCCTATAAATTTACGAAAGAATCGAACATGGACAAGTAGAATACACTCGACCTATTTGCAATGAGGAAATAGATTTTTTTTTTTTTTTTAAAAAAGGAAAGATTATAAAATACGGACTTATCTGCACAAAAAGCTGCCTTCTCGATGAACTGAGATTAACTTTTTAATAAGAACAAACGAAGAAAATTCTTTATCTAAATAGTTGGAAAACAAAACAAATATGCGCCACTGCCGTAATTCTAACAAAATATCGATTGAATAAAATAAATAGTCAGTGTCAGATATGCCATCAAGGTTCTAAAAACAAAAGAGGGTTCCATTTTTTTGGCAGCAAGGGCAAGAAGAAACCAAAGGTCAAAAGAGTAGAAGAAAACCCATTTAACATAATTAAAACAAAGGGCAATAATTCCACAATGGGACAAAACTATAGTCTCGTTGGCTCGTTGCCTTCACCAAACAACAACAAACGCAAATGGCATAACTGGCTGAGGGTAACCACCAGTCTGTTAAATTTTCAATTACACTTGGAAACACAACATAGAGAGACTACAAAAGATGAGGAAAATCTAATCGAATCAGCACCCCCAATTCACCATCAAAAAAGACATTCAAGACTTGAAATATCGTAAGCTCATCGCCTGCGCATGCCCCTCCCACGACCACGCCCTCTGCCGCCCATGGCACTTGCGGCAGCTTCACCTTGTGCACTTTCAGACTGCATCATCAAACAACAGCAAGCCATCAGACACGCAGAACATTAACGAGGCAAAACTGTAATCGCCAGTTATTTCATATTCATATTAGCTGATTCTTCAACCAAAAGAGCTAAATAGATGCTGAATAAGCAAATTAAGCAACTGCTAATATCTAGAACAAATTGTTTCAAGCACTGAGAACACATATCACGACAATGCAATGCAATATGTTATGGTTTCAAAAAAATCTTAATTAAAACATGGTTATGGCATGAAACATCATCATGGGGACACTTATTTGGCATCCTAGTGTAGGTCCTTATTAGTTAGTCATTTTGTTACTGGTCTTGCAATTACGCAGTTGTATTCAAGTCCGATTAAGCTTTTATCGATGGTCATTGCATCTTATTTTTATGAATTGGCTTTATCTATGGCTATTGTATCTTATTTTTCTGAAACGGCTTTATCTAGGCAATTGCAAATCATTGGTTACATGACAAGTTAGAGGCTTTAATAAGGTCTTTACAAGATTTTGGACAAGGTAGATCAAAATTCCCAAGTTTTACGCCCTTAGAATCCTGGTGTTTACAAGAAAGTAGTCAAATACATATCTCTCTCTGTCTCAATAGAATTATAGAGAGTTGATTTTGGATTTGTGTTTAGTTACAGAGTTATACTAATTTTGCTAGACTAATCTTCTTGTCTCTATTTCTTCTAATTCTATCTTCTAGTTGTGTATATTCTTCTTACAATGGTTCTGCCGTCAGAGTGTTTCATTATATCTATCGCCATCTTGCTCTTCTCTCCCTTATTCCTGATCTCTAACAAGTCCCCATCAAACCACAATCTTGACACATAAGAATGTTTACCAAATTTGGCATGAAAAACACTTTCAACAAAAAGATCTGTTTGCAGACTACCTTAGGGTTCTTTACTGTCTCATCCACACTCAAGATAAGGCATGCTGCCTCAGTAGCAGCATTTATAGCATTGATCTGCAACATTAAGCAACACTGTAAATATCAAAACAAATATGATATTCCCTGTTATCAAGAAATTGAAGATAGACAGTTACCTTGACAACTGCTGGCTCCCAGACAAAGTTAGCAAATGAATCTGCAATTCCACCAGTGTTGATATCCACTCCATAAGGCACCTCACCTGTTAAAAAGCATACACAGTTTTAAGATTTTTTTCCCTCACCACCTGGTTGATAGGACTTGGAGAGTAATTGTAATTTAGATTGTCTTGTTTTTTGAAAGGTGTAATTTAAAAATTAATATTACAAAAACATGAGCAAGCTACGTACCCCAGTACCCCAGTACCCCAAAAAAAAAATAAAAAAAAATTCCATGGAACCGTACATCGACAACGACTTACTAAACATTTAAGAACCAGAATATATGGCCAGCAAAACAATTGGCTATCGATAACAACCAAACCAGGGAAAAGTTGGCATTGTATCCACATTTAGACACTTCCCATCGATTGGTTACACCAATTAATAAATTGATTGTCGTGACTCTAAATACAAATATAGAAAAGACTAACCAGTTGGAAGCGCATGTTTCTGTCTTAATTTATTCAGCACATCAGTAGCATCAAATCCAGCATTGTCACACAACTGGCGTGGGATAACCTGTATCATGAGGAAAAATATCTCATAAAAACTACCGATCAGATGTACTATTACTCTTTGAGAAAAGCACCAGCAAATCATCATCCCACAAAGGAGAAAAGAAAAAGATATATTCTGATATTTTTTAACTAGCATTTGCCTTAGCAGTTCCCAAGATATTGACACTTCTAATGTTATCCCATATGTAGAAGAAACTGATTTTTTTCACGTATAACAAGAAATGATGGAGGACCTAAAGAACCTAATAGATGTGAACTTTTTTCCCTGAAACAATTAAAAAAAAAAGAACCAGATAACAGCATCATGACAAAGATGCTTACAAACATTATTCTTCAGTTAAATCAATCAAGATTCCCAAAGAAACTAGAATTTTCTTACTCATATTATGAACTACGAGGCCATACAGTAGGAGGTGTTAGTGCAACCCAAAGCACCAAGAACAACTTTGTTATGAGACATTAATTCTCCAAACTAAAGAGAGATAAATTATTGCATACTTAAAGACTTTTGCAAGCTCCAGCACCTCTGATGTTTCCAGTATGAGCAGTGGAGGAGTTTCTATTGATCAAAGAACGCTATTGTTTTGCTAAGTTTCTGGCTTGCAAAGATACTCAGGTACTCATGACCATTTAGACTCTAAATGTTTAAATACATAAGAAAATGAACATCAAATCCTAAGAAGAACAAAATTTATGAACTCAATTGTTAAGTTTGTTCTCTCTTTCTTTCTTCCTCCCCTTCCCCCCTTCGGCCCGGTCTGAGTCAACATTTGATTAATGTTATTAATGTTTTAGCCAAAGTTTATTCAAGACAACATTTAAGAAGTCTCATTTAAAAAAAAAAAAAAAAACCACCAAAGTTTCAACCACAAAGCACTATATAGCTCCTACGGATGGCCAAGCAAACAATACAATCTACATAAAACCTGAAACGTGAAATCCATCACCACCCACCTCGAGAGCTTTTGCATAAGAATTGATAAAAAACTGAGACTTCCCGGCTATTGCGCGGGATTCCTGCCTCAAGTATTTACTTATCTCCATCTGCAACCAAAAACAACTCCTCAAGGCCGGAATACACTAAGAAGATACACTGTACCATGATAAATCATATCTGATAAAACCCTTCATCTGATACACTGTACCATGATAAAACCTTACATCTATAGCACCACCACCAGCAACGACAGTGGAATTCTTCGTAGCTCTTCTAACAATCATAATTGCATCATGTAAACTCCTCTCGGCTTCTTCAATGAACTATGGTGGACCAACAAAAGTCGATTGTCAACATGATTGATGATACAAATAAGTCTCGCACTATTTAAAAGTTGAAGTACCTGGTCAGCTCCACCACGAAGTACTATAGTAGCTGTCCTCCCTGATGGGCATCCACTAAAGACATTAAACCTCTCATTTCCAACTTGCCTTTCCTCAAAATGTTCACAAGTACCAAGAACCTAGAGGACAAAAATGTCCAACTTTCAATTCAGAAAAAAATAATAATAATTTCGCCAAATGTATGTAAATGGATATGATAACATCACCTCATCAACAACATTGTTAACAGATGTCTGCACAGTTCCACCAGTTGCAGCAGCAACACGTAGCAGATCTTCTTCAGCCACACGACCAGCGCAGAAAATATCTCGGTCTGCAAAATACTGTGACAAACAAACCATAATATTTAGTGAAATATTTACATAAACCGTTCTACAAAGTCAATATTTACAGAAAGTAATATACATATATTAAAGACATAAAATAATGAATCTTCATAAACATGTTCAGATCATTTTCCAGCCAATTTCTTGTCAATGGAGGAGGGGGGGGTTATTTTCCCACCAATGCCCATTTCATCTACAAGCATCATGTTGAAACAGACCAACACAGCTAATGTTATGGGACATACACCCCACCTAAGACTACAACAGTTGTCTGGCTAAAATGGGTCAAAACCCTACTAACACTCAGGAATATTTGCATATTCGTCTTCATTTGTGTGAATACAAATATCCAAATCCTTTTTCCACATTTTTTTAATTGAACATAAATAAACAAACAATTAGAGTTGCAGGTGAAGTTTGAAATTAGGAAGGAAACTCAAAAACCTGCGTGGCTAGATCACCAATAGCAAGCCGTGAAAGAACAACTTTGGCCCCACTCTGTACACATTTATCCAACTTTTCATAAATGATATTCCATTCTGCATCAACAATTGATTGATACTGTGATGGATCTGAAAGTCTGCACCAGGTTGGGATAGAAAGATATTAATGGCAAGATAATTGTCAACAGGACAAGATAATTGCTCTTCTGGAAGGTGTATGCATATAGAGCAAACAAAACAAAATTACCTTATCTCAGCATTTTCTTTCTCAGATTTCAGTTCCAACTCAATGTTCAATAAGAGTATCTTTGGGTTTAAAAACTTCTTTGGTTGCTGTTCAAAGCCTGCATACTAAAATGTCTTCTTAAAAGCAACACCATTTACTAGAAAGGAACTCGCATGGTACCACCTGGAACCTGTAGAAACAACCAATTTCCTGTCAGACTAGATTCAAAACATTATTTCCGCCAATAACAATCTTACAAACAAGAATATTAAAGAGAATAAGGTTATAAAAACTTAAAACAAAAGAAAAACATAATGCCTTACAACATAAGAAATGGTCAACTTTAAATCAAGTATTTGTTTCTCATCCAAAAAATTGAAAATAATGGGGCCCAAAGTGTTAACTCATTTCCTATTGAAGTTTGGGTGAAGACAAGCAAAATAATAACAGAAAAATAAAATGCAGCAAGCTTATCATAATCTGCAACATAGAAAGATATTAATGGCGAGGGGGGATAATAAGAAGAAACAATGCCATAAAGCTTATCAAGAAATCGACAATCTATATTTCTTATCCCCAACCCTCTGTGCTGCAGATATCATCATGCCAGAACATAAAACTTATATGAACTTTTAAAATAAGAAGAAACACTACAAGCAACAGTTTAGCCTGCAACTTAGAAACAGGTCTCATGTAACTGACAAAATTATCTTAATATTTACTACCTGGAAACATAATGGCCATCCATAAGGTTCCTTTAGATACAATCCGAGATGCTGTTACATTCACCCTATGTGGTTTATTTTAACATGTAGGTTTGTTTAACATGCAGAGCACATAGGTTATTGAAGAAATACAACAAATGAGGGACATATGCAAATATAGACAAAGAAACCAAAAATCCAATACCTTCTTGATTCCAATCATATTCAACCTATCACCATCGCCAATTGCACCAACAGCATCTACAACCATTGAAGCAAAAAACTCTTTTTCACCACCAATAAGTTTAGAAGAAAGCGTAGTGGCAGCACATTTTGACAATAGTCTTTTCTTCTCTTCTAAACTTTGACCCTCTATGCTTTTAGCCAATTCCTTGATCTTCTGAATCGCCTACAACCATAAAACCAAAGTAAAAAAAAAAAAAATCAATAAAATTTCAAAAAATAAAAAATAAAAATGAAACCGAAAGGAAAATCGAAACAAGTTGGAAGAATGGCTTATGGCATACCTTATAGCTGGCGTTGCGAAAACTCCTAATCAAATTCTGAGGGTGAACTCCATCCTCAATAAAAGGCTTGGCCTCCCTCAAGAACTCGGCCGCAAGCAGAACCACAGTGGTGGTACCGTCGCCGACTTCAGAGTCCTGAGACTTGGCGATGTCAACGAGAATCTTGGCGGCGGGATGGACGATGTCGAGAAGCTTCATGATGGTGGCGCCGTCGTTAGAGATGGTAACGGTGCCCTTGTCGTCGTGTATCAACTTGTCCATCCCTCTGGGGCCCAGCGTCGACCTCACCACATCAGCCACCGCCGTGCACGCGTTTATGTTGCTCACCAACTGAGCCTTTCCTTGCGACGTGTCGGTTCCTTCTTTCAATAAAATGATCTGCGGCTGCTGCTCGTTTCGTTTTTGTTAACACACATTTTTCGAAATAGTCAGTCACTGAAACATACACATACACCAGTAATCGTAAAGAGTGAGAGCTTTTTAGCGTGTGTAAATTTGTACTTACCATCATGGCTGCCATTGTTGAGATTGAAATCGAAATGAAGTTTATGAGAGAACGCTAGGGTTTGATTTTTTTTTTCCCCTCACTCAAGTTCAATAACACTGACGAGATCCCAAGTGTGAACTGCGCAGTGACTAGTTGTTTCTAGTGATTGCTGGGACTTTGGGTTTAATTTATTGGAGGGATTGTCTTAGGGTTTTTATACTCATGTCGTTTAAAGCCTACGAAGCATGACCGTCGCTTCACCAGCTTGATGATATCTCATGTAATGTACTACAGGTTATTTTTGTAATTGCAACCAATTTTTACTTGCTTGCTTTTTTTAAAAAAAAATTAAGCAAATTCCCTTAACAAATCAATTTGACTACTGTTCCTTTTAAAATTGCGGTTCAAATATCATAAATAATTTATTTTATAAATTGTGATTAAAAAACTAGTGTTTAATAAAAATTTTAAAAGATACTTATTTTATAGCTTCACTCTTTTTTAAAGATATTGTTAAAATAAATAAAGGAGTACTTTTTATAAACAGATGATTAAATAAGTCATCACATATTTTGAAAATTTCTGTTGTGATTTTAATATTTTAACAAAATAACAATTATTTCTTATTTTTTTTCATAAATCCTAATATATAAATAAAAGATAATTTAAAATTATATTTATTTTAGTCATTATATAAACAACACTTTTACCTTAAATTTACCAAACATATATACTCTATTTTTTAAACTCCCAACAACCACAACAACACAATTTACCAAACTTCAATCTATTTTTTTTAGTTAGCAATGTATTTTTCTACATAATAGAAACAATTTATTTCATCAAACACCGCAATTCTGAAATGGCCTAAATGCATGTTTGGTATATCCTATCTAATAGCAAAAAATGCTTATTTAAACTTATAATCTCCTTTCAAAATTTTTCTTCTTGTTTAGGCGTCATTTAATAATCATTTATTTGAAAAGTTAGCATTTAAATTAAATTTGGTTTCATAAGTGATTATTACACAATGTGATTATCGAATAATCAATTTTATTATTGATTCTTAAAGGTAGGAAATTATAATTTTCAAAAGTTGATTATTTGATAATCCAATTATAAGTTACTATATGTCTCACTTTTACCCTCTCTAATTATTTTTTACCCCAAAATAAACTTGTGTCAATATGGAATTTTATTAAATAAAGAAAAATAAGACTTAAACCAAACCATCTCCGGTGGAGAGCCACTTTCTGCCACCAACGAGATTCAAGCTTATGAAACAATGCCAGCATCGAAAAAATCGCAATCCAATGATCCAACCAACGGAGCAAATATTTCCGTTCTCGATGCTTCGGGTGCACGGAGGTGATAGCTGCAACCTTCATCACACGTTGCGCGTGTAGCACGATTGGCCGTTCATGGCTGAAATGTGATGCTAGATTTGAGTAAATCGCGGTCTTAAGAGCTCGTCCGGCAATATCCGAAACTTTGACCCCATGTGCGACGAATTTGTTCTTCACTATTTTCCAGCCGTCTCGAAACTAATGGTCTTATCGGAGAACTGGAATTTCAATGGTGATGGGCAGTGCATCCAAAGGGCAACTTACGTCCCCAAGATCTACCTTTAAAATGGATTATTTTTATTACAAATGAAAACCTCTATTAAGTTACTTGACTTCCATTGCAAATACAAATCAACAACCACCGCAAAATACTGGATTCAAAAGCCGAAAGGAAAAAGAAAATCAACCATGGGCCATTGTGACTTAGCATAAGCCAATTGCCCCACACGTTACACCTTAAATTTGAAGGCCTCCATTTCCCTCCCAACAATATTGCACCTCATAAAACTCCCAATAGTTTTCATAACCATTTTGACATCTTGAAATCTACTGCCCTCAGCCAACTTCTTATACAAATAACTATCAAACGTCATTCTCTGCACGTATTCATCCCCGCACAACTCCACCAATGCTTCCCTCCCCACATTGCTCCCATAAAATACTCTTTGCAACAGATCCAGAAACCTGTACGTCATCAAATACTCGTCATCCCATTTTCTCAAATATTCCCTCTTCAAATCACTCTCGCTTATCATTTTATCTCCTCCTTCCGAAGCCTTCACTATTGCCTCCCCACAAATCCTCCCTGATTTTGCCGCAAAATAGATTCCTTCGCCCGAACATTTTGTCACGTACCCAGCCGCATCTCCTACGAGCGCCACGCGTCCCGACACCCGCACGCCGCGTGGGTGTTCCGGTATCGGGTGGGCCTCCACTTTCATCACCCTCCCACCCTTGATCTTTTGCCTAACTCTTTCCCTGATCCCTCTTTGATAGAGTTTGATATCCCGCTTCGCGCGCACCGTGCCCGTGCCCACCGCCACGTGGTCGCATTTGGGGAACACCCACGCGTAAAAGTCGGGCGACACGTCGTTCCCCACGTACATCTCAGCGAGGTCTTTGTAGTATTCCATTTTGTCGTCCGGCAGTTTGATTCTCTCCTGGAAAGCGATGGCGCACGTGTAACCTCCGGCTTTTATGGATTTGGCCACGCGGCTGTGCGCCCCGTCGGCGCCGACGATGACGTCGACGGCCAGAGTGCGCTTGGAGTTGTCGATCGTGTGGTGTACGACGTAGGGAGCGGTGGGGGAGGAAGAAGACGGGAGGTCGACGGCCGTGACGAGAGCGTGGAGGAGGTGGGCGCCGCGTGACTGGGCGCGCGAGCGGAGGAAGGAATCCAGCACTTCGCGGCGGAGCATGGGGATGTACTCGTCGGGTTTGAGAGTCTTCGCGCCGAAATCGACGGTGAGGTTAGAGGGGGAGATGATCTTCATCCTGGTGACGTGGCGGTCGATGAGGTGGAGGGGGATCGAGAACTCTTCCAGCATGCACAGAGGGATGGCCCCGCCGCATGGCTTGGCGGTCGAAGGGCTGCGCTCGAAGAGGAAAGTCTCAACTCCGCCCGCCGCCAGAGCCTCCGCCGCGGAGGATCCAGCTGGACCTCCGCCTATCACGGCGGCGCGTAGCTTGCGGCCTGGGAGAGGCGCGTTGGCTGTGATGGTGAGACAGGCACGACGAGGCTTGTGTGATTTTCTGGTCAAGAGAGGAGAGAAGAAGGTAGCAGCGTGGGAGTGAGGTAGTGAATGCGCCATTGAAATGCAAAGAACAAGTGAGTTGAGCCTTGAGACTGTATTAGTGTATTTGTATTTGTTGCAGTTGCTCGCCTTTTAGTATAGACTGAAGAGTAAAGAGAGTGAGTGGAGAAAAGTGAAATTAATATTTTAATATGATGAAAAGTGAAATTATTATTTTAATCTGATGGGCACTTTTGATTTGTTTTTTCCTATCAAGACTCTTTCAAGAACCAATTTTTTTTTTTTGTCTCAACAGGACAACTGCATTAACATTGATGCATGTCTATGCAAATTTACATTTGAGCATTTTCAATTTACAGTATGACAGACAACATGTAGTAAAATTGTTGCTGCACCAATTAAAAGCTATTTTAGATTTTGCCGTTAAAGCATACATCTGCAACGTGCCTGCTCTCAGTTGGAATATGATGGTGGTGTGAAAACAAGGGCCCGGACGGAGATGGGGCGACAAATATCAAACAGAGGTCGGCCTGACCAGGCTGAATCGGCAAGCAAGGCGTTGACAGCTTTTGTAGGGTTGTAGAGATCCCACCAGATATAATCAGAATCCCGCTCGCAAGCCATCTCTACGGAAAGGCATCCGATCATTGCACCATACAAACCAAGACCACAGCAGGCAGTCTCTGGATCCTCAAATCCTGCATTCATGACCAACAAAATTATATTATCAACAATTACTCATTTCAGAAAGTTACGGATAGCATTCCTCAACTCCTCTGCTTACTTCTCATCAGATCAGTTCCTGATTTCCTCCGATACACCGATCTCATGTATCAAGAATAAAAGAAACTTGAATTTTAGCACATATAATCTAAATAAACAGAGTAACATGCTGTTAACTCATCTGTTCTGATGGTCATTTGATAGAACTAAAATGTTTTGTATGGACTATTTGCCAAAGAGAGGCAATCAGCATATGTATCCAGATTCCAAATTAATGCAGAAAACTAAGCTTAGATGGAACCAAGTGTGTGGCTATATCCAGGTAACGAGTCTCAAGCTCTATTCTTCACAGTTAGAGGATTGTATCTGAAAATTCCAAGGGTATAAAATCATGTGTCCGTATTTTTTTGCAAAATTTATCTAACCTAATGCCGTGATCATTGGAACAAAGTGATCCATGATTACCAGGAAAGCATTAGGTTCACTTTTCAAATACTAACTAGAACCTGTGAGATTGTACCACCTCCATGGTTCTTTCTAATTGCCAGCTATCAGACAAGTCTGTCATCCACACAGTCTGCTCACTGAAGTTAATATTGTACAGTTTACTTGCTAACATTCTTAGACTAGAATTATTTATTTTAAGCACAACTTGAGGGACAAACATGGAAGGAAGCAGTTGTGGAATTATGAATTCATCAACCTAATTTAAGCTAACCAGATTTTATTTAGCAGCAGAATTTCTCTGAGTCAATCAAAATTTAGAAGACAGAAGTAAATCAGGCAGGTATTACTTGTGTTAGGGCTTCCATATGACTTGTAGCACCTTTAAATTAAATTCCTTAAATAAACAAGTGTAGAAAGGAGTTCATACCATAATATTGGGGATTGTTCATCATCTGCATAATTCCTTGGTATATATCACAGAAGATTATATGAGCATTAGGTAACTGTGAGTTCAGGTTGATAATGCGCTCTTCTAGCATTGTATTGTATTGCAAAATCAGCTCATTGACTTCGGCCACACAGCCCCTTCCCTCATCATCTCCAGCAGTAGAATTACGCCACTCCCAAACAATACGTGGTGTGCATCCCAAAGGCAGTATTCCCATGCATATGATCCTATGCACATTCGCATCATACAGGTCTCTCATAACATTTACCATCTGGTCCACCAAAATACTAGCAAATTCTAGGCCACTGTACTTGCCCATTACACCTGAGGAGCTTTGGAGAAAGAGGTCAAGATAGTCATCTTTGCCAAATGAAAGGTAAAATACGGAGGATTCAATGATATCTTTAGCACTCCCCTCGCCGAGTTCCAGCTGCAAAAGCTGAAGGGTCTCAAACACTTGGCGTAGCTGTTGATTAAGAGACTGATGGCTCTGGCTGCTGGGATTCATGATTGTTGCTTGGGCTGAACCATAATTCAAACCACTTAATAGTCCGTTTATTGATCCATTCTGGCTGTAGAATGGTGGAGGATATGGTAAGCCCATTTTTTTAGCTGCATTGATAATACAATTACAGTAATTAGCACAAAAACAAACAAAACAGATTGAGCTAGAATTCACAGTAATGAAGACAAGCAAAATTAAAATGTTTGGAGGGAAATATGAGATCATGAATTCCCACTGTTCCAAAATTACTAAGGTTCACACTTCACAGAAAATAAAATCATTTAGACTAAGACTACCCCGACTCTTATTGTCATAATATAAAGAAAATGAGAAAAAATTAAGCAGCTTCAATTTATTAGGTAGAACTAAGCAATAATACTTCTAAAAGTAGCTAAAGCATATAAAGCTGGAAGTATAATTGGAGAAGAAACAGGTGATGTATCCGTATTTCAGTCAAAGCCCGATCTTAAAGCTACAATAGCATTCGTGATGAACCATGCACATTAAGCGGAACAAGTGAGCGCCACAATAAATCTTATACCAACCAAATTAAGAAAATATGAAATGAAAACACTTTAACAGCTTTCTTCCTCTCGTGAAAGGCTTCTTTCCCGAAAATTCAGACAATTTCTCCATAAAAAATGTGACTGTAATTGTTCATTAGTCTTCTGATCTGAGCCTATGTAAGCAGCAAATTTTTTTAGGGTCTAAAATCTAAATGTTGTTTGCAACCACACCGATGATTTACCTAAAATTAATTCCCTTCAATTGGACTGTTTATGATTTCTCTATAAAAAATATGGGTTCAAAGAAGCTAACCTGAATTAGCTTCCTATTAGAAGAACAAGTTCATAGTAGGCGCGTTTAAAGAGCGAAATTACAGCCAATAACCCCAGTCAAGACAAGCAAATGCAAAGAGAATTTTTTAGTCCAATTTTACTCAGCATTTCACAAATGTGCTTCCCAGAAAGCACATCTGTTTTAGAAATCAATTGAACTGCTACTACTATTTATCAAAAAGTGATTTTCAAGAAAGCCAATAACCCATTACAAACCAAAGAGGCCACTAATACATACAAATTGAAGAAAATAAAATCATTAAAAAAAAAACAAGAATCAAGAAACGGAGTAAACACTAGAGAGAGAGAGAAAGAGAAGTTACCGAGAAGATGGGGAAGGAGAGTGGAATCGGACCCATTATAACAGGGAATCAAAGAAAGATTGTGATGAAGAATTGGGTAAAAGAGCGTGTTTTCTCCACAATCAACTGAAGAATCACCCAGCACGTTAAACGACGTCACATTGTTTCCTGCTACACTAGTGCTGGCAGTCATACCCAGCATCAAAAAACTTGCAATGAGAACAAGTAATGTCTCTCTCTTCATTCTTCCTGTATCTTTCTCCAGCTTTTCATAAAAATCTCTTACCATGATTCCTTTGCTTTCATTTTAGTGAACTAACAAATTAGCTGTGCCTGCTGTGCAGCGTTTTGATAATTTTTGTTAGCGGGAACGGTCAGGGAAGGGAACAAGTTTGTTTGACAAAGCGCTTTCGGATTCGGAGGTTGTAATCGGATCGGGTTGGGATGAAAAATGGTGTAAAAATAAAAAGAAAATGTGCCTTGACCACGCTAGTGCAATTCCCTCGTAACAAGTCCTTAAATAAAATTATTACATTGTAAATTTTTTATTAAAATTGTTCACCAAAACCATGAACTAGGTTTTATTAATTTATTCCTTTTAACTTCTATGTTTTTTTAGATAAATTAAGGAGTTCATACCCATGATAGATTCCTCAAATTCATGAACACTTTTCTTCTTTTTCTTATATTTTATATTATCTTTTAAAAAATAACAGATGAAAAAAAAACACAAATCAATTTTTTAACTCTCAACTTAGAACGAACTAATTGGCCACAAATTCACTTCGACGGGCCCCTTGGGGCATTAACATTATTTTTTCTCACGTCTTTTGCTGCAAACTCTTTTCTGTTATCGCTTCTAACGAACAATAACACCAAATTGGCGATTCACTAACGACCTTCTAAGAGAATTGGACTTCATGGAATTGAAAGCTCTCAAATCTTAATTAGTTACATTTTTTTTTTTTTCAAATAATTTGCTCAACAATGTCTGATGGATCACATACATGGGTCAATAGCCACTATTTTCCCCTTTTCTTGTTTTCTCTGTTTACAATCTAATTGACAAAAACACCGAAAAGGGTCTAGGGTGAACTGAAAAAATATGTCAACGAAAACTTATTTCGTTATGCCTCCAGACTTTTCAGAAATTGTAAGCAAAAGCTGTTCAAAAGCCAATTAAAAATCTCAATTTGTGAGCGCGAAAATTGCACACTATATATGCATAGTCCAACAAATCAACGCCAATCATCTATACCAGAAATCCAATACCCAGAGACTTCAATTTAGCCGCAATTAGATCACCTTATCAGCTGTAAAGGAAGTAATTTTTCCCACGTCTTCATTCAGCTTTGAGGTGCTGGTGCTAAAACATGAAATTCTATGCTCACCAACATAAATAATAACCCTAGTTTCCCACAAATGCATAATGAGAGGGAAAGGGACAAGTCAAGAATCAAGGTACTAGTACAGATAAGGAATAACCGAATAAGCATCAAGATGATGGTGATCCCAAAGAAAAAATAAAAAAAAACAAAGATGATAACAAAGAAGTACGACCACAAAAGGCATTCAATCTGCGGCCTCTATTCTTAAATTTTCTAGTCCTTCAGAAATAGGCTTGGAATTAGCCAATTGTGTCTATACTTTATATCACACACATATAAGTTCAGTATATAATAAAATCAAATCGCTCGAACTCCATCAAAAGTTTTATGTCCAATATTAACTCAGAAGCTTTACCTCTTAGTTGGGACTAAATTAACTGTGTAGCTAAATTATCATTAAATGAGATAAATGTTAAACCACAGAATGACTAGAATGCATTTCTTCGCCAATGATTTATCTATGGCACATTCTCTTGATAAAATGATTGCAGACATTAGTGAATGCCAATTACAAATATCAAACGATTTCCCCCAAAAAAAAAGATATATTTATTTTAAGAAGCACCTCCACAACATGGGAAAAAAAAAAATATAACCTCTTGCATACGAAGGGAAATGAAGAGCATTTTGAATGGCATAGCAAGGAGCATCATGATCAGCTTGTCTGTTAACTACTATGACATAAACTACGTCTAATATTCAAACATCTAAGTAAAAGAATACCACATTAGTGGTGTCCAGAAGCATATTGAAACATACAATGTATAATCTGCTACACAAATTACCCAAGACGAATAGCCTAGTGATGGCTAGAAGCATGTGGCTATTACGATCAGCTTACTAAGCCTTCAGCTTCCCACTCATCCCACGCTTATTGTGCCAAACACTGCTCCTATTGCCATTCATTGGGTTCTTCTTGGCTGCAACTGAACATTGATCAGTCCGACCACCCTTACTACTCATCTCTGTCTGAAGTTTACGCCTCCTCATCCTATTCTCCAATCGTATTCCTCTAAGAGCACGGGCCCTCCTCTCAATTTCAAATGCTTGTGAAAAATTCCAAATCCTAACAATGCCCTCCTCACCACCACATACTATACGATCAGCACCAATGTCCACTGATAATAAATTGCACTCAAACCCATGCAACATTCTCTGAGGTGGCTCCACTTCAATAACCCTTGAAACCCTCTTCCCTGATGTATGCCTGCCGCTCCTTAACAACTTTCTCACATCAATCAGCGAAAGCTTTCCGTCACCAGCAGCTGAGACAAGCCAAGGAAACTCAAATGCAAGAGAATTAACAGGTCCTGTATGAGGAATCCATGTAGCAACTAGCAAAACATTAGCTTCAGTACAATCATTAATGATCTCATACATGTGTATGGCTCCATCCTCCCCACCTGTGAAAAGAAAATCTCCAGTATGGCTTCTTGCCAATGACTTAGTGTTACCAACATGGGCACCATTAACAACAGTCAGTAGACAACCACTGTTAGTATCCCAAATATACACATCAGAACCTGATGTACTAGCAACTGTAGTGTCATGCGGTGCAAGACCATAAACCCAGTCACTATGTTGCAAGACCTTTAGGCACTTGAGTAAAGCACGATCCCATACACGCACAGTCATGTCCCATGAACCACTATAAATTCTAGTTAGATCCAATGCAAGGGATGTTATTGGTCCTTCATGCTCCCAAAGCCGAAACTGAGTGTTCTGTTTCTCCAACCACTAATGTCAAAACAAAATGGGAGGACCTCAACTGCTCTCCAACAATGAATAAATCCACCGGTACCCCAGCAACCAAGAGCTTCTTATCCGCAGCAACCGCTCTAATAGTGCAACCAAGTGGCTTTGAAGATGCAATCGACAACCCATCCTCCAAATGCCACATTCGAACAATTGAGTCATACCCGGAGGTAAACAAAAGCTTTGCTGAAGCCAAAACGAAAACTGTGAGAACAGCTTCCGTGTGGCCATAAAGAACATCAATGCTGTACCGACCAAGGAAAGTCTTACTCCTAAACTCTCTCTCCACAAACAGTTCCTTCCAAGACTTGTCATCCGAAACCCCAGCACCCAACGGGGCAGACGCTATCGGAAGCCCCCATCTCTCACAATAAAATTCCTTCCAAGCATGGTGGTCAGATGCTAACCTATGGAGAATTGGGGATACACACGAAACTATACCTAGCTCTTTAGGATCAAGGCAATTGAGGATCTCACTTATCAACGCCGGGGGAAGGTCAGTTATTGTTGACCGATGAAGATTTGATAAAACATCATTACAAGGCAATTGCTTAGATTCGAAAGTGGATTTTGTAGCTTCAATCTCAAAATTCAAATTGTTTAACTCAGATTCAATTTGTGATTGTAAACTATCTTCAACAGAGTTAGCCAAATCCTTCGAAACTCGAGTGACACGTTGGCATTCAAATGCCATAAAAAAAATCGATGCCCTAAAATTGAAAAACTAAAGAGTTAGAATCTGAATCCCTAGAAAAACCAGAACAGAAACCCTAGAATTAGTCCTGATTAAAATGCGATATTAAAATTTAAAGCAGAAAAATGGAGAAAGACCCAAGGGATAAAGGAACCGCAAAAAAAAAGACTTAAATTCGGAAAAAAAATTAACAACGATATTTGGGCATTAAAGTTACCTCTGCTAGTTATTAAATTCGCGATTCGCGATCTGCGAAGCAGAAAAATGATGAAGTGCTTGTTTCGCTTAATTTATTTTAGGGGATTTTATAGGAAAGGAGAGAAAAGAGTCTGGGTTCAAACGGTGGATTTGGAAGCGAGGAACAATCACCGTTCAGTGGACAGCGAATCAGACGGTCTGGATGAGGTGAGCGAGACTAATAGAATGGTACCAGCCGTAGGATAAATAACTGAGGAGTGTACATCCGACGGTGATAATTAACAGGAGAAATTTGACTCAATGATTAATCTTGTTTTCCTTTGTGTTTTATTCTAATATTTTATGCTGTAATGTGCACGTGTAAAACATGAGAAGTTTTGCTTCAACCTAAACACACGCTTATTTCCAACAAAGTTAAATTTTCTTAATAAAATTGAACTTTTTTTTTTTTTTTTTCATTTCTATTCAAATGATCCATTTCATCTAATGTCTGACTTATGAATAACATTCAAATCCAACGACTAATATACTCACTTTATTTATTTATTTTTTTCTTGTTACAAGAGACTTCGTAGAGTACTTGTATTTCTTAATATTAATTTTTGCTTTAGCCCAAGCACCCGCGTGTTTCCAAGAAAATTAAATTTTGTTAACAATCTTTTAACAAGTTCATGTTTTATTTCTGTTCAAAATATATCTATTTGATCCAATTTGTGACTTTTGAATAATATTCAAATCAATGACTATACCAAGTTTAGTTTCAGGTTTGTTTTTAATAAAAAGCCTCATACAGGTTAACAAGAATAGTTATATATATATATATATATATAGGATCATAAATTATTTTTATTATAATTACTATTATTTTTACTTTAATCTTTTATAAGAATTAATTTCTCTTTGATGCATGACGTACAAGTCGCAACTCTTTTCTTGGTTAGGCAACTAAATATATTATTGAAAAATCTGTTGGAAAAATAGTGAACAAGTAGTTAATTTGAAGTATGATTTTGACTAGGACTTACTTGTTGTAAGTGAACGGTCTAGGGTGATCCGGATACTCTTCCATGAGTACTCGGAATGGTATATTTGTATGTTCAAAATGATACTTGGATGAATGAGAAATTATTACTCGAAATACATTCATGGAGTTGGAAAAATTGATTGTTTATAAATGAACACTCGTGCATATACGAGTAAAAATATAAGCATAGAGGCTCTCTCTTGCCCCCACCCCAATTAGTAGTTTAACTCGTGTGCACCCGCGTCATGCCTACACAAATTTCGACCTAAACTATTATTTTTTTTTTTTTTGGCTCTTAAATTGCTTAGAATTGAAAGCAAAGAATTGTAATAGATAAAAGCTAGTTCTGATTGTAAATTACAATTAAATTTTTGAATTAATTACAAGCCAAGTTTTTAATTATAATATCCTTTTAATTATAATTTTTTTTATATTATAATATCCTTTTAATTATAATATTTAAGGCAGTCATTACCAAGTCCTTAATGTATGGTTTAATGTATGGTTCATTAGGACCAAAACGTCCCTCGCAGTGCTAATAAATTGGTGACTTGTCTCCATTTTAAAAGCACAACAGCCACACATAAACTTTATATGTTTTTCTGCCCTTGTCATTTTATGTGTTTGAGCTCAAGCACACTGAAAAACGATTCAGAGGTGTGTTGAAATTGTTTCTTTCTCGTTGTATCATGAAAAATAGTTGTTGTTCAAACCTAAAACACTCGACAGTATGTGATAAATCTGTTTTAAGGAAACTATTTAATACAGGCCGAGAGTTATTTCTATAATTTTATATTGTTTATAGTTTCTGTTTAATTCAATGTTTATTGTAATTTAGCTTTATTGTTTACCTATAATTTAGCTCTATTGTTTGGCTGGATTTCGACTTTGTTGTGCTTAAACTGTTGGATGTTTCGAATAAAAGTCAACAGGTACTATACAGGGGAAAGAAAAAGGAAAAGATTAAAAAGAAGAAATAAAATGAATAATCAAGGTTCAAAATAAATTAAGAGGCATTAACTGTTATACATTTCATAATTGAAATTGTTAACGTGCACAATTCATGCAAATATTAGATTTCGGAGGAGCAAATAATAATTTTACGTATTGCTCTCTCAGATATATATTTGAATTAACAAGAAGTATAAGACAAAAATAATTAAGGAAATATAAATAAATCAATGGCTTCCTCTCATATTATTAAATTTTCAACTAACAAGACATGATTACAAGTATGATCGTTTAAATGAACAAAAAACACACATGGAGACAAAAGAATATGAGATTTCGTTCATCTATTTTTTCTGACGCTTGCTAAATTTATAATTTTGCAAGCTTAGAAGAAGAAGAAGAAGAAGCCAGCAACTGCGGCCACAACGGCGACGACAGAGACCTTAAGAGCAGCAGCATCGCCTTGGGCCGGGGCTTGGGCGGGTGTAGCTCCGGTAGGGGCTGCGGCGGCGGCGTCATCAGTGGTTTCAGGGGTTGGTGGGGAGCTGGCTGGGCTGTCATCTGCCTGTGGTGCAGGAGCAGGTGCAGAAGCAGAGTCGTCACTGCTTGATGATGATGATGGAGCCTTAGAAGGAGCCTTTGATGGAGCCTTTGGTGGAGAAGAAGTAGGTGTAGGTGGGGCGGAGACTGGAGGCTGGGTCTGGTCCTGAGGTGGGGCATCGGCAGCTGGAGCCTGAGCAGGTGGTTCCTGGTTCTGTTGGGGTGGTGGGTTCTTAGCAGCGGGGGCCTGGGCGGGAGCAGCTTTTGGGGCTTCCTCCTCGGGCTTATTAGGTTGAGCTTGAGCTTCCTCGGGTGCGGCTGCCGGAGGATCCTGTTCTTGATCTTGAGCTGAGACTGATCCGGCCACGGCCAAGAAAATGAGGGCTAGAGCCACAAGTTGACGCGCCATTTTGTTTTAATTTTTTTTTCTTTGGAGTGATGTTTGTTTTGATTTTGTAATAAAATGAAAGTGAAATAAAGATGATTCTAAAGAATGCAGTAGTTCTCTAATAGATAGAGAATTACTGCAAAGTCAAAGAATGATGTAACGGGAGGTGAGGGGAAGTAAATTTATAGTGTTTGAGTGGAAGGAAAATTAGAGAAAGCAAGAGAGAAAATGAAGGAACTAAAGCCAGTTGTTTGTTAATCACGAGATATTTGCATTGGCTTGACCGATTCAAGAGGTGATTCAGATACCGAAATAGATGCTATTGTTAGAGAGAGTGTGGCATATTGTTAGAATAGAATGTTTACAAACAAGGAACTACTTCAATTGCATTTTTAGGCTTTTTTTTAATTTAAATCTTTTAGATTTTAGGGTTTGCAGAATAAGTAAATAGTTTATAACACAATTTCTTAAAAGGTGAGGCTATTATTATTATTATTATTTTTTGTTTTGGAAATTTACAAAAAATTTAGGGTCTTTAGTCAATTAAACTTTTTCTATCCTATGGAGCCAATTTCAACATTTTTAGACAGCAATACCCTTGTCATTCCATAACCTAAAAAACTCCTCTCTTCTCTCCCAAATGTAGCAGCACGGTCTTGACTTTTCTGACAACAATCAATGGTAGTTGGATGGGTGTTTAACGGCAGCTTCATCTCTAGCATCATGCGGCTGCATTTTTGGCACTTAAACAACAGTTAGACGGGCAATTAATGGCAACTTCATCTCCCAAAGCAATTTTTTTTTTTTGTTTCAGTAAGATTGGACTGTCATTTGAATGTAATTAAGTGTATATTTTATGCTAGATGAGTGTTAGTTAATTTTCTATGAATTTTGAAAAGTATTTAATGAGATTATGATTTGAAAAAAAGGGCATATGAGATGTTTGTTGAAATACCTATTGGATTTCATTATTTCATTTTTGATACATTGTGTTGTGGGTTGATTGTGGCTTAGTGCGAATCCATGTTCGGTAAAGCAAAGCAAGTGATTTTAGGCACAATCTATCAAAAATGACATAACAAAGTTTAATAAGCATTTCAACAGACATCTCATATGCTATTTTTCTCAAATCATAATCTCATTAAATACTTTTCAAAATTCATAGAAAATTAACCCTAATACTCATCTATCAAATCAATCTTAATGAAACAAAAAAAAAACTAGCTTTCGGAGATGAAGTTGCTGTCAACTGCTTGTCCAACTGCCGTCTAAATGCCAGAAATACAGTGGCATGATTCTGGATGAAGCTTCTGTCAAACGTTCATCTAACTACCATCGATTGTTGCCGGAAAAGTCAAGACCATGTAGTTGGATTTGGGAGTGAAGAGAATGTTTAGTTTTTTGAGTTTTGGAGTGACAAGGGTATTGTTGTCCAAAAAATGTTGAAATTGGCTACATATATAGAAAATGTTTAACTGGCCAATTCTAAAAGATCCTAAAATGTTTGGCTAATTTTGTAAAATTTCCATTTTTTTTTAATTGCCTAGTATTCACTAGCATGATTACGTTTATAGACCCCCAAAGAAAAGTGAAAATCTCTTGAGGAAAATGAACAAAAATCCTACATAAACTAATGACAGATTTTAGGGTCCTCTTAGATAATGAAAATTGCTTAAACAATTGAGAAGCAAAATCAAGTTAAAAAGGAATTTTATTCTTTAGATCATTTAGGACATATATATAGTATTATGTAAGAGTACTTTATTTCATTGCTCTTCTAGACAAAAATTAGTCTAAGTAGTACTATTAAATGGCCTATAAATTAATTTAATGTCCATGGGTGATCAATTTCTCATTTTGCCTTTCCAGTGATTCATTATATATCGACATGTTAATAAGGTACTAATAATGGCGCAACACCAATATCTAATGAATAACACGGTGGAGGATAGTGATGTAACCTAACCACAATATTTACTCATTGCAAAATTTAATAATTAAATTGCGCTATTTGCACCCTTAAGTTTCCTCGTTCTACGTACAAACTTGATCTCATTGAACTCATAACTAAAAATTAAAAGTTATATTTTTGCTTCATCTTAGGTTTTGAGAGGTGAAGTTATTTGCACCTTAAAATATTAATTAAATGCTTATTTACTCTAAAAATTTCCTTCGGCAAACATTAAAAAAAAAAATCAAATTATACTTTGAAAGTTTTTTTTTATTTATACTTTTCATGAGTTTTCTTGACCATTTTGATCAAATACACCATTTCGCGAGAGACGTATAGGACACCAACTTCCATTTCTTACTGCCAAATTAATTGCATGACTAAGTCGCTCGATACATAGAACAAAAGTATAAGGAGAAAGAGGGTCACCCTGTCGGATTCCCCTAGACGGAGTGAATTCTTCAGTGATCTCCCCTTCCCATAAAATTTGCATTCTAGCCGTAGTAATGCACTCCATTGTAATCCGAATAAACTCTTTAGGCAGTCCAACATCCTTAAGAGTATCATGAATGAAGTCCCACCTAAGCCGATCATAAGCTTTCTCAAGGTCCACTTTGATAGCCATCTGCCCGATTTTTCCTCTTTTGTTTCTCATGGTGTGGATAATTTCTTGCGCCATCACAATATTATCTGTAATTTGCCTTCCAGGAACAAAGCTTGTCTGGGTTGGTCCGATCAACTCCGGTAGAATTCCCTTTAACCTATTTGCCAAAATTTTTGTAACAGTTTTATACATCACTGGACATAGGCTAATGGGACGGAACATCCTCAAGTTGGTGGGGTTGTTTGTTTTTGGGATAAGGACAATAAGGGTCTTATTAAGCTCTGGAGGGAGGGGATTGCCTTTAAAAATATTGCTCACAAGTTCACAAACTGATGAGCCCACCACATCCCATTGTGACTGGTAGAAGAGAGCATGAAGGCCATCAATTCCAGGAGCTTTTAGAGGGTTCATTCCGAAAACTGTAGCTTTGATTTCCTCGTTAAGAACAGTTCTGCTAAGATCAGCTAAACTGTACTCATCAATTCTTGGAAAAGCATTAGTAATCGGGAAATTAAAACTCACTTCATCATTACAAGAAAAAAGTTTAGAGAAAAAATCAATGGCATGGGACTTTATCTCTTCTTTATTATAAATCCACGTACCCTCGCTGCTCTGGATGGCATCCACTCGGTTTCTCCTTCTTCTCGTTATTGTTTTTCTGTGAAAAAAAGCAGTGTTTCTATCCCCACATGAAATCCATTCTCTCCTTGACTTTTGGTACCACAATAACTCCTCCTGGGATAGTATGGTTTCAAGTTCCATCTTCAAATTGGACTCAAGCTCAAGAAGCCGATTTGAATCAAATTTCTCCAGAGCATGTTGAATACCATTTAATCTTGCCAATAAACGCCTTTTCCTTTTAAAAATATTCCCAAAATTCTCTTTATTCCACACACTAACTTTATCCACAAAGTCATGAGTAGCCCGAATATATCCCTTAGAGTTGCATCATTCCTTAGCCACTAGAGGTTGGAAAGACTGGTCCGTCAACCAAGCTGCCAAGAAACGAAAAGGCCTAACAACATTCATTCTCTTCAAACTACGGCCAAATCTGACAAGAATCGGACGGTGGTCAGAATGAATTTTTGGAAGATGTAAAACTGAAGCTTCCATAAAAGACACATTCCACTGGTCATTGCATATGGCTTTAATCTTTTAAGAGAGATCCTCGACCAAGTAAAACTAGGCCCTTTAAAATGTAGATCCATGTCGATTATCATGAAACCATTTGTTAAGCAGGTACAAACACCATTGCCTTTTTTGAACCTCTTTTTCTCTGAAACATGTAGGATTGAGTTGAAGTCTCCACCTAGTAGCCATGGTCCCAGAATCAATTAGCTACCAGTGTCAAGATTGCTCCATAGCTCCTCCTCAAATTTGGGTTGGGCTAGTATAAGCAAGTGACCGACCAATTACCAGAAAAATCTGTGACTTTAAAATGAATGTACTGCTTGTGATTAAAAACAAACTCCATCCTGAATTCTTCTTTCCATAAAATCCAAATACCCCCTGCAAAACCTTCAGCTTCCACTCGATGCGATGACTCAAAACCACTACGTTTAATAAAGTTATCAGCTTTAACTCCACTGATTTTAGGTTCCAAAATCGCAACAATATCAGGGTTATAAATTTTATTCATTGTGATAAAAGCTCTTCTAAAGCCCGGTGAAGCCACCCCTTGGCAATTCCAAAAAAGGATAGATAAATTCATTAAAATAAAGAGAATAATAGGAGGACACCTTTCAAACCGAACTTGATTCTGATTTCATGTTGTCCTCATCTTCCAAAGAAGTTCCGCTATCATCAGATTCTGAGTCACTTCCCTCACCTTCACCATTAAAGCTCTCATCATCGGGTCATCTTCGTCATTGGCATCTATTACTAAATCCTCATCAGGGGGTTTGTCTTGATTTTCAATAAGTATATTAGGATCAGCAAGCTCTAAGTTTGGTAAAGATGGAACTAAACTGACCTTTTTGGAAATTGAATGACAATCTTGTCGAGAAATAAATTTTATTGCCGTGTGTTTTACGGAGTCCAAGCTAGTGGGAACAATGGTGGGGACAGGTAGGTTGGTTGAGGTTGCAGGGATTTTTGACTGTGAAAATGACATTGTTTCTGCATGCATGTGAGTTGGTGAGGTAACAAGGTTCTCTTTCAAACATGGGTGTTTGGCTTTTTTGTCACTTAAACTTTGCATAGCTGGAGAGTTGACATTTGTATGGCTATTTGTGGTAGTAGGTTTCTTGGGATTCTTTTTGGTTTTTATTTTAAAATGGAAAGCTGGCTGATCCTTCTCGGTTATGGGCCCATTGTAGCCTCTAGGGTGGGAAAAAATTCTATCCTCATCATTATCCTTTTCGAGCACTTCAAACCGTGATCCCCCTTTAAATTTGGCATCTCGATGACGAGTGGAAAAATTATTATAGCCACCACCATTGTTGACTCTACCCCTTCCTTTTCGGCTGACAATCATCCAAGGACCAAATGAAGGGTTTGCCGGAGTGATTGTAGAAGACAACGGTTGATCACCACCACCACTACTGTGACCGTTCCCATCCCTATTATTTTCTGAGTTCTCTGTTTGTCTTGTCTTTGTGTTGAGCTGATGACAATTTTCATTCCTATGACCATAAATCCCACAATTAAAACAAATAACAGGTAAATTCTCATATTCCACTTTTTGCATTTTGCCATCGAGAAAAAACTGTGAGCAAAGAGGTTTCTTAAGGGAAACCTCAACCGCAATACGTGCAAACTTCCCTCTTGTTATGGATTCGGTATTGTAATCAATTCGAATAACTTTTCCAACGACATTCCCGAGCATGCGAAGAACCCTTTTATGATAATAGTGTAGAGACATTCCCGGTAATCGGATCCAAGCAACAATGTTTTCAATATCTTCACTGGAACCATCGAAGTGAGGGTTCCATTGTTGCACAGTGAGATAATGACTGAGGATGGTCCAAGGACCTTGTGTTAGAGCATAATGGGCGTCTCCTTCTGTTTTGAACTTAACCAGGAAGAAATCATTCTCCAGGTCAATAACAGAGAAACCTTGGGTCGTTTTCCAAACCTTATTTAACTTGTTGCAGAGTGCCCGATAGCCAAGAGTTCTCCCGAGAAGTTTGACAACAACCATGTTTCTCCATGGTTTCACCAGCTGTGCTTGAATCTTTTCTGAGAAGGAAATGGATGGGATGCTTCCCTTTTCACTAATAACGACGTCTTCAGGATCAAATTCCAATTCTTCTTCTCTACCCAAAAGCTCTTCTCCCCCATCATTCTGATCTTCCATTAGCTTATCCTTAAAAGATAGCGGAAGTGGATTCTCCTCTTCATTCCCGTGACTTCTAAATCTTGCCTTTTTAGTTGAACGTTCCTCCACCAGTGGTGGTGGCGGTTCCTTACTTAGGTTATCGCTATTCATAATGTTGATAATGTTGATAAAAAACTGTCTGGATGGAATGCAATGCATCTCTCCCTTGCTGGGAGAATTACTCTAGCTCAATCGGTAATTCAGGCGATCCCCATTTTTTCCATGCAAACAACAAGGATCTCTTATAGAATTTTGCATAAAATTGATCGGATTTCTCGAAGATTTATTTGGGGGAGCAAGAATGGAAGCCGTAAACTCAGTTTGATTAATTGGAAAATGATCTGTTCTCCAAAAGTTGAAGGTGGTCTAGGCTTTAAAAATCTTACAAACATGAACAATGCTCTACTCATGAAAATTGGATGGAATGTGCTAACCTCTAGTCACAGTCACTGGATTCGGGTTTTGAGATCAAAATATGGGCTTGATTCATATTTTATTCCCTCCAAGCTTGAGAATAAACGCAGCTCTTATCTCTGGAAAGGCATAAGCAGAATATGGGAGTATGTGTTGCAGGGCACGAGATGGTCGATTGGAAAAGGGAATAAGGTAAATTTTTGGCATCAAAGTTGGGTTTCAGAAGAGCTTCTCATTGCTAATCATACTATAACTCAATTACCGGATGAATTGAAGAATAAATGTGTGGCGGATTTTGTGGATATTGAGGGAAATTGGAATTGGAGCATGTTTGGTCATTTTCTTCCCAATCAGATTCTTTTCCAGATTGCAGCAATCAAACCACCTTCAGATGACAACAACGAGGATCAACCTTTTTGGGCTCACTCAAAATCGGGCAAGTTCACATCTAAGTCAGCTTATATCTCCCTTAATAATCCAATCTCCAGTAATGATGCCCATATATGGAAATTGATTTGGCATTGGAAAGGACCCCAGATGATTCGCATTTTCTTGTGGTTGGTAATGCATGGAAGAATTAAAACAAAAGAGGAGCTATTTAAGAGGCACATCCAAATTTCTATGGTTTGTGAATATTGTGGACATGAAAAAGAAAATGTAATCCATGCTCTTCGTGATTGTGTTGTGGCAAAAAGAATTTGGAATCATTTGGTTCCAGATATGCTCCAGCAATCCTTTTTCTCTCTTGGTCTCCGTATTTGGTTATGCTTGACTTGGGCAAAAGTGGTATCAATAAGGTTGTGGATGAATGGGCGCTTATTTGGCGTTGTTGTTTGGAAAAATTTGGCGCAACCAATTTATCTTCACACAATGCCCTTTCAGATGGTCACGAAATTAGATCGTGGGTTCATGATATCCATATTGCAAGAAGCGAGTCTCAATGTTGTTCGATAAAATCATCAAAGAAATTGGCAAGCTCCCTAATCCTTTTTCAAATTGAATACTGATGGTTCTCGATTAAAAATGGTTTGCCAAGTCTTTGGAGGATTGGTGAGGCGCTTTCGGCAAGTGGCAGTTTGGATTTGGCATGAACATTGGTCTTTGTTCGGTGACTTCTGCCGAATTATGGGGTTTGTTTCAAGGTCTTCATCTTGCGTGGGATCGGGGTATCCGTTACTTGGTGGCAGAGGTGGATAGCCAATGTATCGTTCAACTTATCTCTTCCAAAAGAACAGAGCCTAATGCACATATTTCACTTATCAATGCCATCAAGGAGTTGATGAATAGAGATTGGCAAATTACAATAAAGCATATATATCGGGAAGCTAATTTTGCTGCTGATTTCATGGCCAAGTTGGCAGGATCTTTACCTCTCGGTTTTCATGATTTTGATAACCCACCAAAGGGTATTGGATATTGGTTATGTAATGATATGTATGAGAATACTATTCCCCGCTCTGTTTTGTCCTAATCTTTACTAGGCTCCATTGTATCAAAAAAAATATATAGATATATATGCTTAGTGTAAAAAGATGTAACGCAAAAAGTGACCTTAATATAACAAAATTTTCATTTACTATTTTAACTCATTTTATATCTGATTGTAAGTCCTATGTATATATCTAATTGTATATATCAGTGTAATAATTTGTTGCCATTTATAAATATTTTTGTGTAATACAGTAACCTAATGCTTAATCAGTTTTAAAAAAAAAAAAACTAATCTTATAGAAAACTACATTTGCAAGGCTTCACCGTGCACTTTGTCATGCATACAAGTCTCCAATCTGCATATTGTAATTTATATAAGTTTTTGTCTTACCTTTTTTCGTACCTACAAACCTCTGTTGTACGCAGTGGCGGACCTTGACTGGGCTACGGTCCAGAAAAAATCATTCAAATCCCTTATATTTTGATTAATTTTATATATGGATAGAACTTTTTTTTATTTTCATTCAGTTACCCTTATGTCTTATCAATTCCATATAACAATAGAGCTTTTATTTTATTTTTAAATATGTCCCTAATTTAATTGTATTATTTTTCCTATTGAAATTGGTGACTCATTTTATAAAATGATAACATTATATATTTATTGAATAGATTGAAAAATTTAGGGGTCTAAAATGTTATTACTACTTTAATTTATTTTTAAAAAATTCTAATTGAAAAAAAAAGAGTATGTCAATGTAATATAACATCGTCACTTGTATTAAAAGTACTTGAAAAAACCACATAGAAACAATTATCAACATTTTCATAAACTTTTTATGTAAATTTTGTTATTTTATTTATTAGTTATGTTAACTAAGAGAACAAGTTAGAAAATAAAATTTGAGTATTTTGAGTAGTTTTTTTATAGAAGAATTATCAACATCTAGTTTTTCAAAGTGAGTCAGAGTGTCTGACAAAGAAATAACAACACCCAAATACATTTTTTTTGGGTTGAATTTAGTTTATTATTTAAAACTTTGACCAATAATATTTTTATAATTTAAAAGGATGAATAAATTTTAATTGTTTAATTTATTTAAGCCCGCTAATTAAGTATTTTTCAAACATAAAGGTTCTACTTGCAATTTTTAATTGATTATAATTACATGTGTTGATTTAATTTAACTGTAAATTCTTAATTGATTTATTAATTCTTATATAATTGCATGTTATTATATGTTGTAATGTCAGATTTGGTAATTGAAAAATAATGTTTTTATATTTGAATTGCCTTTTATTTTCTACTATTTTTCTATAATTATTTTTATTTAGAGTCTATTTATATGGTTTTTCTACTGATGAATGTTCATGCTTACTTTAAAATATAAAATTTTTAGTTTAATCTGGGTAATATAAAGTGTTGGGTTCGCCCCTGATTGTACGCACCCTATTTGTATTGCAAAGGACTATTGGGTGGAAACATAATCACTAACTGTATAAATAGCATAAAAAAATTTAGAGGTCCAAAAAAAAAAAAAGATACGGGGACAAAACTTATGATAAGGCACCTCTAGATTGGGAATAATTGGTTTGTATTATTGCGCATTTGAATTGGAAGAATGCCCTTGTTTTGTTGATTATATTTTATCTTGTTCCGAGTGGTTCCTTTAGTGAAATTCTTGAAGAAGCTTTTGGAGAAAATCAGCAGGTTATGGACATATCAATATCGATGTGTGCCTGTTAGCTCATAATAATATTTATGGACATATTATATTTGGGATTGAGGCCTTGATTGAATTGAGTTAAATTGGATTGGCTTTGATTCTCTTTGAAGATAAAAAGTGAAATATTGAGATAGGTAGTATATAATTACACTAAACGTCGTCTAATTTGAGGATTTTTAATTTCCCCCCTCTTGTAGTTCAATTGAGGAGTGGAATAATATTCATAAATGAGTCCTTCAAATTAAAAATGGCAATCAAAAAGAAAAACAGGGGCTCGTGAATGGCTTAAGACCCTCTAATTAATTAATTCATGCAGCTTGGCAATAGCACAAAATTAAGTACTTCTGTTCTAAATCAGCTAAACCCATGTTGTCAAGACACAAAAAAGCATAAGAAGAACAAGAAGATCACTTCGTTCATATCTCTTTCTGATATGCTTAATTGCTTTTGATCAGAAGAGGAAGAAGCCAGCAACCGCAGCCACGCAAGCGACGGCAGAGACCTTGAGAGCAGCAGCGGATGATGCTGGAGCTGGGGCGGTAGCGGCAGCTCCGGGACTGCTGGCAGCATCAGTGGTTTCAGGGGTTGGTGGGGAGCTGGAATCATCAGCCTTTGGTGCAGCAGCAGGAGTAGAAGAAGCGGTCTCAGCCGAAGGGCCTTGTGCTGGAGCCTTTGAAGAAGCGGCAGGTGCCTGGGCCTGAGGGGGAGGGTTGGTATTGGACGGGGCCTGGGCGGGAGCAGCAGGTTGTTGTTGCTGTTGTGGTGGGTTGGCTCCTTCAGCTGGAGGTGCCTGTCCGGGAGCTGAAGCACCTTGCTGTGGAGCTGCCGCTGCGTTACCATTAGGGCCACCGGGCGGTGTGCCTGGTGGAGGATTAGGTGCCTGAGCTGAGACTCCTGCCACAGCCATGAAAACTAGGGCAAGTGCAACAAGTTGACGTGCCATTATTTTTCTTAATTTCCTGTTTTTCTTTATCTCCTTATTTATAAAGAAACTGAGAGAGAGATAACGGGGGATTCCAAAGAAAGCAGTAATTCTCTACGATAGAGAAATACTGCAAAGCAAAAGAATGAGGGAAAATGGATAAAATGCTGAGGCTATATATAGTGTTTGAGTCGGGGAAAGTTAGGTTTTGGTTTGTTTTGGTTTTCCTAAGATGGCTTGCTAATGTCTTGGTTGTTAGCTTTGGCTTGACCTATTAATGCGGGTGATTCACAAACCGAACGAGTTGATTGGTTCTATACTTGTGTTGTTAGAAAGACTAAATCTCTATCTCCCTATATATGGCATTTGTAATTAGAAGGTGAGCACGTGGAGATTCACTCAAATTTTATCAGAATTTAGTCAGCATTTTATACATATACTAGTGCTCATTTTCTTATATATACTAAAGATTATAAACTATCTAACAGGTGGTACTCCCTTAATTAGCTTAACTAATTAATGTCGGAAAATATATTCTATACACTCTTATAGAATAGAACATAAAATGTCTAATGGGGAAGAAGTGACTAGTGAGAGTGCAAAGTTGCCGTAAAAATAAATGTCTCAAATTTGAATAGAACATAAGCCATTATATTATCTTTCTAATTTTTATTTCGATGAATAACTACATGCTGGTAACATAGATTTATATTCGCCAATGGGCTCGTTGCCCATTAGCAACCCATGCGCCCAATACTGGGACTTGACTCCCCTCTTATATAAGAGTTTTCTTATCTCTCCGCATTTAAGGTAGAATAGTCTAAGTAGATCTCTCTTCAATATTAAGTGAGGATCAACCTTCAGGCTATGCCATAATAAGAATATTAAAGAGAGTTTCAAACGATTTCTGATTGTAAATATTAGTAGAGCTCTGACTATAATATATTAGTATATAAAAAAAAAAGTAGATTTGTATTCAGATTAGAGTAATAATAAGGAGTAAGAGTTGGTATTTAGTGGGTGATTTTTTTTTTTTTCCTGCATCCAAACATTTTTAAAACTTGTATCTTTAATTTGAAAATCATGGAACATTAGGGACCCAGGTATTTTTTGCCAGTGCGAAATGAATTAAAATTCCTCGGCCCTCACAAACGAAGCCCGGCAAAAATATCCGATATAAAAACAAAAGCTAAAAAGCCACAACGAAAGCCAGCGTTTTAATAAAAACCCAAACCGACTCCATTTACCGGCCTTTTCCGTGGGGCAGGCGAGTCAGAGAAATGTCAGAGGAACCCTTGAAATCCATGCCAGGCTCCTCCTCCGCCGTCAACGGCGGGAGAACCATAGAGGAGTGCCAAGACATGATTCAAAGAAGCCTCAGAAGTAATTATTTACTCCCAAATATCTTTTTTCTCTCTATATTTCACTTAATTATCAATAAATCTTGTAAGGGTTTTAGAGTTTCTTAATCTCATTCTTTGCTTTTCCTCTTTTTATTGCAATGATTTGAATAGTAATCCAAGTTCCCGAAGATATATGAGGGTTTTTCGAACTTTTTTTTTCTTTTAACATTTGAGTACTTTTAAATTTTTACCAGGGTTTGTAGTTTTAAGATTTTGGATTTAGGGTTCGCAGCATTTCTCAGTGAGTTAATGGATATTTTTGGGTTCTGTATTCTTGCCTGGTTGAATTAGAAATGAAAATCATTTGTTGATTTTTTTTTTTTTTTTGCCTTTTCTTCTTCCGACTAGATCCTACGGTGAAATTCTTGAGGCAGCATTTGGAGAAAGCTGGGTGCGGATTTGGTGACAAGTTCATTAAAGCTGTACATTGTGATAAGAAGATTGCTGGTGGCTATGTTCGCGGTGAAGGGGTATTTTATATATATATATATATCTATGTTACCTTCTTAGTCTTCAGGATTGCTTTTGATTTATATTGCCGTGTAGCAACTTATTTTCGTGTATTGAAGTTTTAACGCATAAAAAAATTTTATTCTTTTATGGAGTTGACTGTTAAATTTGTTTACCGGGTTGAGGCTTAGCTTGAGGTCAGGATTGGCTTTGATTCTCTTGGTTGGTTTGTAATTGTAGAGCATAAACATATTTAGTATTCCATGTAGATCAAAGCTTCTTTATAGTTGATAAATCAATTAGATTCTTTTTCTTTTTCTTTTTTCTTTTTTGTGGATTTCTTCGATCTATGCATGATATAAACTTTAATTTAACCTCTGTTGTGTAACAAACAAGTGACCTGCATTTATTATCCTTTCTTAACAGATGAGTTAATGATAGTCTAATGCTCTGTGTACATTTTAATTTGTGTGCTTGTGATTTAGATTTTGGTTTGTAGTAATCACATGAACATCCAAGATGAGGTCAACCAAGTAATTATACATGAGCTAATTCATGCATATGATGAATGCCGGGCTGCAAACTTGGATTGGTCTAATTGCGCTCATCATGCCTGTAGTGAGGTGAGCACATGTTGCATCTTAGTGGAATTTTATTTTTGTTTTCAAATTTTTCTTTCATTTTCAATGTTTTGGTTTTTATTAATTTATTTATCTGTAAACCATGTTAAACAGATTCGTGCTGGTCATCTAAGTGGTGATTGTCACTACAAACGGGAATTACTGCGGGGTTACATGAAGATAAGAGGCCATGAACAGGTGAGTTTCCTTTCTGTAGAAAGACTTTAGTTAAAAGTGTTGAAATGCTGACAGAGATACACCTAGTGACTTATAACATGTGCTGGAGCCAACAAATATTCAAATCTTTTCTGATATAAGCCTGCACTTCACTAAAAAATTAATGAATATAAGTATGCTATAGTCCCTTTATTAACAATAGTCTATTCATGTTTCTAATTTCCTTGCACATTTGGATGTAATTACAAGAGAAAGAAAGTTCAACATTTAGAGTTCTTAGTGCAACAGTGAAGTAATTTATCAATTTAATGATTAAAATTTCCAGTTTTACCATATGCCTACAATGCCATCATGGATTAGTCTTTAAAGAACTATAAGTGACCTATTTTTGTCACTGAATGCTTTAATTGGAAGTACTTATGTTTTGAATGTTAGTCTAATTCAAATTCCATTCCTCAAAAACCTTATATCTTGAGAGAAGGGGGGTGGGGGGGAGTGTTTGGCAGGAGTATGGGTTTTCTTCTACATTGTTTTAGAAGTTTATTCAAAATAAGTAAAATTATATATGGTTTCTGCTCTGATATTCACAGGATTGTGTGAGAAGAAGAGTCATGAAATCGGTGATTGCTAACCCTTACTGCTCTGCGGCAGCAGCAAAGGATGCCATGGAAGCTGTCTGGGATGTCTGTTACAATGATACACAACCCTTTGATAGAGCACCTTGAAGCATGTTTACAGCCAATACCAAACTAGCTGGTGCTCAATCCAGTTGTATCCAAGAAAATGATTGCTTTTTGCAGCAAGGAGTATGCTCAGATTTTTGAGTTTCATTTGATAGAATTCAAGAAGAGGATTCATTTACTTCATAAATTCTCATTTTTTTCCTTCATTGAGATAATTGATTAATCAGAGAATCAGGATATTGCCATTTTTGTATCTTATACCAATGTACAACAGTGATCAATGTTATTATTGAGGTAACATTAAAGAAATAATAGAAATCCATTGCTTTCACTTTCTTCAAAAGTTCCGTGTATGAGTAGTGCTAGGATATTGTAGATGGGTCTCTCAATCTTTTTCACTGTTTGTGGATTTAATGATGATTTTATCGTTCAAGTCATTTGATATTATTGGCTGCTTAGCAAATATATTTGTATTCATTGCAGTTCCTTTTCTTTATTTTGGTAAATTTGTAAATTGATTTCTGCTTGAGATTCTTGAGTATGTCTTGAATTATTCAGTTTGCAAGAATATGTTTTGAATGTACAAGGAATAGGTATTATGGCAAGGGAATCATGTTTTTAAGAGTTAGCTGGCCAAAGAGTTGGATCTGATTTGTGGCATGTGAACAAATTCAAGTTTTCAGCTTCGAGCACCACCAACTTCACAGAATTTCTCTGGCATTTGACAGAGTGGTAGCCATCGGGCAAACCACCATCTGGAGGGCACAGAACAGTTTTAATCATCAGGCTTTGGATGGCTGCCTGCTTCTGCCTGGTCTGCACTTTCCTGATAGTCAAATAGGTGTAGGATGGATGGTTTTGAAGATTGTGGACCACATGGCGGCGGCTAGACGACTACTTTGTTCCTTTTTTCATTTTTGAAAATTAGACACTTTAATAGTCCTAGAAAGAACAAAAGAAGCTCCAGGCATCTTCTGCACATGAATCGACAATATTCTTTATTTACAGCATCTGTGTTAGCTAGATTGATCTATAAATGTATATTGTATATTCACTATTTAGATAAACTTTCTTGCTAGAGTGGATCCATCTTTGATATTTATCCACTAGATAATTGGTTTCAAGTATTTTGCAGTGGTAAGTGTTTTGTGTGTGTGTGTGTATATATGCACAGCAAACAGAAAGAGTTGGGGAAGAAAAGATTATGGAGAAAAATTAATAATATGAAGGCAGTGCCAGTGCTGGTGTGTAAAACGATCTTTTGCCTGTGTTTACTAAGTCAGCTTGAAATATGTGCTGCTAGACCACAATTGCCAGGTAGGAAGGAGCCTGATTTTGCATGGTAATTAACGACCATGCATGAATTTAGGCTGCCGACTGCTTACCTTTTTGTCTGCAGAGAAAATGGAAGGAAGAGATGGGCATGAGCAAGAGTCGGTGCTGCAGTGGTCGACTGAGGATTATTCTCTGCCGCGCCGGAGACGACCTGTGCACAATAAGTTGGATCCCTAACCCCAAGTCATGTCCTCATCTCTTATGTTTTCAAGTAGTGTTTGTAATTGTAGTGAGATGTGGCTTAGCTTTTGATAAGTTTGGACTATGGCTGATGGAGAAATCTTGCGTGTATAGTAAGGGAAATTCTGGATACTTAGGATCTCGGTTATGGCAATCAGCTTCCTAAATATTTACTTTCTGAACTAATGCTCGCTTCTTTATGCTAATCCAATCAAGGATTTACTACATACAATAAAAGATGAATGCAAGACAGGTGTGAACCTTAATGTTTTGGGTTCAGTTTTGTGAAGGACTAGAGGCAGTGGGTGGAAACTAAGTTCACTGATGTACGATTTAGAAATGATTGTGCATGTATGAAGTTAATTTGCATTAAATAGAACCCATCTTATGAACAATTTTTTGTTCTGATTAATTTTTGAGGATACCCATCTGGTGGTTTGACTGGTTGACTAAGAGGTGCCTAAAGAGGAAAACACATGCTACTTGTGTATATGTTTAGAGAGTCACGCTAATTCGAAAAATAACATTAACTGTTGTTGCACGTAAATCGTAGTAGTATTATCCTGATAAATCAATTATCTCAATGAAGAAAAATAATGAGAATTTATGAAGTAAAATGGTATATGAATATTGTCTTGATTTCTATCAACTGAAACTCAAAAGCCTGAGCATACTCCTTGCTTCGGAAGCCATCATCTTCCTGGACATAACTTGATCAAGAAGCACCAGCTGGTTTGACACATGTTTCGAGGGGATCTGTCAAAGGGTTTTGATGATAATAACCTTATTTTATTTTTTACACAATAATTGATTGTCATTAATTTTATGTAAAATGTTAACAACATAATGGCAAGACTTTATCTTCCTAGTCACCGACTCAACATCAAATACGAGATACATTAAAACAAAATGCATATAATCATTCGTCAAAGACCATGGATATGGATTGAAAAATCCCACAATTTTTGGCACTCTTGATCTTGCTAATTGACAATGCAATTGTTAAAATCAAAGGCAAATATTAACAAAAGGTCCAAAGGTTTATATTAACTTCACACACCTAATTAATGGAATTAAAGTTTACGGTCTAGAGAACATGTAAATATTGTTCTATTTTCTACCAGAGGTAAATAAATACGATATATTAATTCTTCATTTGAATCACATACAATTCTTATTCTTGAATGATTGAATCGACAAGAATATATTCACCTCAAAAATACACTTTCTTGAACTAGGCTTTTAGTTTAGTAAACAACAAAATGATAAGATGAATTTCAAATCATGATATTATTTTACTATTTGAACCTTTTAAACTAAACACAACTCATGCCAAATTAACAATAGAGCATTGTACGAGTTAGCATAGTCAACCCTATCATATTGATGAAGGATGATATAAATGAGTTTTAACAGAAATGTCTGATTCCATTGTGAACACGTTTTCTGTTGATGAAAATATCTTTTGTGAGAGTAATTCTTAAGCATTGATTTATTTTTGTTGAAATTGATGTCTATATTTAGCCATCGTTATATAGTTAGGATCAATACATTTTCAATTCAATATTAAGTTTTTTATTATTTCAGTTTTATAGTTTTTTTTTTTTAAAGACATAGATAAAGCCTAAATCAATATTTAACATCTACCTCTTTTGAATTCTAAATATTTCCTTAAAATTTTCATTCAAGCATATGGTCAAATAAAATTATTTAAAAATCATTGAAACTTTTTTTTAAGAGAAAAAGATAAAGTGGTGGATAAAAACTAAAATTAATTTTTGAACCTCTATTCGTGACAGGATTCAAACTCGAGTAATTATCTAAAGAAAGCTATTTGAACGCACTCAATCAAGCTTATAGAGAATTAGAAATAAATTGGTGTTGTTATATATTATTATTTGAATTGCTGATTATGCAGTCAACGGTTTATCTTGCATCGATCAAATGCAATTACAGCATGATTGATTATACACTCAGCGAATGGCTCCTGATTTATGTTAAAAGAATTTTTGCCCGTATAGAGAGAACAATAAGGATAAGGGGCGCTATAATTGATCGATGGATCACAAGCCATTCGGTAAGTGTATCATCAATGGCTCCTGATTTATGTTAAAATAAATTTTGCCCCAGCAGGGAGAACGGTATGGACAACGAGCGCTCCACCCGTTAAGCGGGTGGCAGAAGCATCCAACAAGTGCTTGGTAGGGCAGCAGCTCAGTGAACCGGGCGGGGCAGTTGATGAAAGCGGAGACAATCAATTTCCCTAAATGACATCCACATTTATTTTTAGTTTATCGGGTTTAGTTACCTTGGATCAGCTCTAAGGTAGAGCAACCTTAGAGCAACCCTTAAAGTCATTGGATGTATTCTATCACAATTGTTTCGGATTCAAGTACAGGCATCCAACAACTTTGGGGGCTGCTCTTTATTCTATTTTATTTTATTTGATTAGATAAAAATTCTAAGACGGTGATTTCTTCTCTCAATCATAAGAGATTTTAATGCTTTTTTTTTTTTTCGGAAACAACCATATTATTAAAGATTTAGAGTGAAGACCACTTGATCAAAATTATTATTTTTAATTCCAAGAAAAAGTTTTTACAAATGTCCAAAAAAAAAAAAAAATTGGTTAAAAATCACTCACTTAAATCCAATAATGAGTGGGCAGAAAGGGTTTTGGTATATATATTGAAAATAAGGTCAGTTGTTTCCTTGATAGAAAGTATATCATGCGGAGATGAACTTGGCCCTTGGCCCTTGGGGAGATATTATTAACATCATTACATCACTTTGCACAACCGTCTAATAAAAAAACTTGTACGAAATTTCCCAAATTAGGGTGGTTGTTTGTGGAAAACAAAAAGGCAAAGGGATCCGATCATACAAAGCATTAATTCACGTGTTGTTTTTCACAGCATAGACAGGATCGCCAGATTTAAAAGGCGAAGTTAAAAGAAAAACAAAACAAACACTCAGACAGTAGACACATAGTTTGTAACGCAACGTGTCTGGCAACTCCGCCCACTTCCCCACCTCTCCATGCGTCTTCTTTCTTCTTTATATTTGCCACTTAAACAACCCTTTATCAGGAAGCGTTTCCCCTGTTTCTTTCACTCTCTTTCTCTTAGTAGTCTCTTCATGGCTCCTGCATTCGAAGATAACAATCCTGAAACTTTGCCCTCAAGCTTTTCTTGTGGTAGTGATGATGGTGTCTTGCATAAATCTAAGGTCACTGTTGTGGGTAGTGGCAATTGGGGTAGTGTTGCTTCTAAGCTCATTGCTTCTAACACCCTCAGGCTCAGTTCTTTTCATGGTACATATTCTTTTCTTTCACTTTCTCTTTAATTGGTTCCACTTAGAATTGATTTATTCCCCCCCCCCCCCCCCCCTTTTTTTTTCCTCCCCTATGACATGCATTTTGCTTGAGGAAAAGAAGAAAGTATGAGTATTAATGTGTGCCATTGGAGGCTTTTAGTTCTTGGGTATCTTGTATAATATAAAAATTGGAACTCTAGTTCCTTGTAGCTATAAAATGAAGCATTCACTGGAACTATTTGAGAATTTAGTTTTTTTTTTTTTTGTAATGAAATTCAGATGAAGTGAGGATGTGGGTATTTGAGGAGACATTGCCAAGTGGTGAGAAGCTCACAGATGTCATCAATCGAACCAATGTAACAGAGTTCATTGATCGTTTTATCTGGATTATTGCATGTCATTTAACTGTTTCTTAATTTGCTGTGTGCTAAATTTCTTTGACAGGAAAATGTTAAGTATCTCCCTGGGATTAAGCTTGGCAAGAATGTTGTTGCAGATCCAGACCTTGAAAATGCTGGTATTTAATTTCTTGCTTTGCTGATCTTGTCTTTCACTTTAAGTATATCTATCGACATTTGTTATATCTAAAGCTGGGAATATAATAATTTTGCTTAATTTTCTAATGGCAAAATTGCAACGGTATGCAGTTAAGGATGCCAACATGTTGGTGTTTGTGACTCCTCATCAGTTTATGGAGGGTATTTGCAAGAGGCTTGTTGGAAAGGTAAATGGAGATGTGGAAGCTATTTCACTTATTAAAGGAATGGAAGTTAAGAGGGAGGGTCCTTGCATGATCTCCACTCTAATCTCCGAGCAGCTTGGTGTTAGTTGCTGTGTTCTGATGGGAGCGAATATTGCAAACGAGGCAAGTGTCGATTTTAGTGTCAATTTTAATAGTTTTGACTTTTATGAAAACCATTAGTTCTCTAAAGAATATAGGCTGCTCGTGCAGATTGCTGTTGAGAAATTCAGTGAAGCAACAGTTGGGTACAGAGACAACAGAGAGATTGCAGAGAAATGGGTTCAGCTATTTAGTACTCCTTATTTTATGGTCACTGCTGTAAGTGCAGCAAACGTACTTGTTTGTTGATTATTATGTTTCCTGTGAACTATTACTAACTGCAACTGATCGGAATAGAACTCTAATTTAATGTAGTCATGACAGTTTGGGCACGAATAAAGAAGTCTTAGAGTTGCGGTATATAATGATATTGCTGTAACTTTTCGATTTATGATCTACTGTAGAACATAGCAGGTTAAGAATAAAGTGTATTGAGTTGACAATATAAAAATTTGGTTTTAACTCTTTCTGTTGTATATTCAAATAGGTCCAAGACGTGGAAGGAGTTGAACTATGTGGGACCTTGAAAAATGTTGTAGCAATCGCTGCAGGTTAGTGGATTAATTTTCTTCTTTCTTGTTTTATCCTTTTTGGCGTTTATGAAGAATCAGATGACTGATGGTGGGATGTCAACGTGACAGGTTTCGTTGATGGCCTTGAAATGGGAAATAACACTAAGGTATATGAAAATAATTCTTTTAAAGTTTATATCCCTCGGTTGTGTGTGTTTGTTTCTAACTTTGCTTTTATGTGAATTACTAGGCTGCAATAATGAGAATTGGTCTCAGAGAGATGAGAGCCTTCTCCAAGTTGTTGTTTTCATCTGTTAAGGACAGCACCTTCTTTGAGAGCTGTGGTGTAGCTGATCTCATCACAACATGCTGTAAGCAAGCACATTGCTGCCTTCTCCCTCTAGTGCAATTTTGCTTCGATAATGATTTCTTTTACTTTTGTGGCAGTGGGAGGAAGAAACAGAAAAGTTGCCGAGGCTTTTGCTAAGAACGAAGGGAAAAGGTTAAGCTTTGCCATTTGGTACACTAGTTAAAATAGAAAATTTTAGAATTGATTGTGACCTTGCTGTTTGTCTTACGCAGGTCTTTCGATGATCTGGAAGCAGAGATGCTTCAGGGCCAGAAATTACAGGTATATACGAAATCTAATTATAACGAAGTACTGACTGAGGCAAAACTCAGAAATCGTTGGGGCTGAATATTATTGGAATTTGCAAAGATGTTTTATGAGTTGGATATATCAGCTTGATGAATTAATGAAAATATCAAATGCTTCTAAATTAGTACTCGTAAAATATGGTAATAAGCATAATGACAGAGTCTGCAATAAATCCCTTTCCGTTAAAGACTATTGTGTACGCATCTTGTATCTTTGGAGGAAGGAACTTTCAAGCTGTTTTTAATTTTGTGTATATATAGATGAAGTCATGGGAATACTAACAGGTAGCTATTCTATCTGTAAAAAGATTCATATCCATCCCAAGAATCATACAAACCATGGACTTAAAGCTAGTTTTAAAATAACTTATCGAGGGCGTTATTTTGTTGTTTCTGTTGTTGCCACTGATTCAGTCTCTCTCTCTTATTTGAAGGGTGTCTCAACTGCAAGAGAAGTTTATGAAGTGCTAAGCCACCGTGGATGGCTAGAGCTGTTTCCGCTTTTTGCAACAGTGCATGAGATCTGCGTTGGGCATCTCCCACCGTCAGCCATAGTTGAATACAGTGAGCGCAAACCCAGATTGTCTCTACTGGAAGGCTCTACTCAGTACTACTGACTCTTCCCACAGATAGAAGTAATATATTTCACATATTTGAGGTACAGTTTTGAAAGTAAACTTTTTCTAAGTTGTGCATCATGAACAGAAGCAAAGCCTAGACAAACTTCTGGCTGCTAATTAACTCATGCAAAATCAGTTGCCGTAACAGTGAGATCGATCACAGGAACTGAAAATGCAGCGTGTCAGGAAACCTTCAAGCTTCAGAGATGCTTTTAGCCTTCAAAAGCTTTTACTACTAGTATCTTCTGTTTTTGCATTGTTTTAGATATTCAAAGTGTTCTCTTTTGATGTTCAGAGTGCCAAATGTGACGCGGAATCTGATATTCAGAGTGCATAATACCTTCTTATCAAATGTTAGAAAACGTCTATGGAGTATGAAAAGATCACAGAATAATAACATAAAAATTTTTTACCCAGTGTCTCAAAAGGAATGCAGTAATCTGGGTTGCCTTTGTTTGATGAAATGAAATTCAATTTTGATAAGAGTTTTATGTAGATATCGCATCAGGTATAGAGATATGATTTTATTATTTCCATGAAGTATTGAAATATAGAATTATCTTTAGAATGGAATTAAACAAAAGCATTTTATTTTGAATTGTCATTAACATATGAACTCAACGAATTCGACGGTCGGCATGGCTATAATAAATAAAAAATTTCTTAAGATTTATTATCCTAATAAACTTATTAGAACTACATAAAACGCGCACGTGGTGAAGTATCATCAGGACCACTCCAGTCCAGAGTGACCTTGTTCCTTTCAGCAATACCAAATACTTTAATACTTACAACGCAAGTCATTGGCGCCAACCGTTTGACAAAATGTCTGAACGCGACATTTGCCAAACCTTATCTTTTGTTTGTTGATTATATTTGATTGCACTGAATGGTCACCACTAACGGCGGCGCTGGACCCCTCGCCGTCGCTGAGAAGATGCTGAAGTCCTGCTGACTTAAAAAAAAATTGAAATTATAGTTTTAATAGTTAATTTATCATTAATTTCCTTAAAAGTCATTTCTAGGTGTGTATGGAGTTTTTGAAATACAAAATTATCTTTTCTCAGTTCCTATCTTATTCCTTTTTTCTTCCAAGAAATTAACATTTATCATTTATGTGTTAAAATAGTTTCTCTCATTTTTCTCCTAAATGTTAATTTTCTTATCAAATTAGACAATTACTGATAATTTCTTTCTCTTATCTTTGTTTCAGTTGTTAAAGAATTTGGCCAAATCTATCAATAATTTCATTCAGACATGTGGTTTATAAAGATAAATTTATTTCATTTAATTTTATTCTATAATTTAATTTTATCAAATTTTATTCAAACTAAATAAATTTAATCCATCGCTTCAAAAATAAAAATAAATTAAATTGATTATTAATATAATAAAATAACAATTCTCCATATGTTATTTCTTATAATTTCTTATATAAAATTAAATTGATAATTTCTTAAAATAACAATTCTCCATATATAAATTAAATTTATTTTAATTTAATATATGTTATTTTTTATTTAATATATGTTATTTTATTATATTAATAATCAATTTAATTTATTTTTATTTTTGAATTGGATTAAATTTATTTATAAGATAAAATTTGATAAAAATTAAATGTAAAAATTAAGAATGTTTATATTCGTAATTTTATTAATAATATGTAAATAAATTTAACAATTATTTTTAATACGCTATAGATAAATTAAAATTATAATTTACTATTAAATAAAGGATTCATTTTTTCAAATATTATGAATTTCCCTTATTCAAACGTTAGTGCCTCGTTCTTTTCCCGTTGATAAACCCATTAGTTTATCTATTACATCTGCAAGCTCATTAGTTTGAAATTATTAATAGAGAGATTAATACCCATTCTTGCTTTAGACATAGACAGATTTGGCCTCAATAAATATGATGGACCCAATATACCCAAATACCAGTTTCTTTGTAGCTGGGGTTCAGCTCGAGGACCATCTATAGGGTCGCTGTCTCAATCAAATCTGCTTGCTTCGCAAGAAACATGATTGGAGAGCTGGATAACATTATTGTGCCAGGAAATCAAATCATCACTAGTCAAACATTTCACCATGCCATTGAAGCATGCAAATTAGGGACCATGATTCCCTCCTATTCTAAGCCTTTCTTAGTATATAGTTCTGGTGAGTGATTAGTGATTAGAAAAGCATAATTATAATAGTTAAATTTCATCAATGCTTTAATAATTACAAACAATATAAGGTCTTTAAAAGTTCAAGAAAGTCAAGATCAAGAGAAAATCCTAGTCATCCTAGTCTGGAAATTAGATGTTCTTCTACGGAGGTCTTATCTACAAATAATTATAAAAATTTGGATCCCCCTTGTATGTGTTTGCTTGAACTTTAAAAGATTTTACGAAATCATTGAGATTTATTCATATGTTACATTGTTTTTTTGTCAATTACCAATTTAAATGTCATTACCGCTATGATAAAAGCTTATATCAGTAGAGAAACTAGCTTGCACTTATGAAAAAATGACATCGTAATGACAAAATGGAGTCATAGTGCCAACAGCACCTAGAGAAGATATCCCATGATAATACCATACCCTTTTCTCATTTCATGCCTTAGTTTTTACAGCGATACCAACAAGACAACTACACGGCCAGAAAACAATAGTAATAAGTTATAAAAAAAGGTGCAAAACACATTCACCCCCACACCAAATCCATGCAGATGTATGTTTGTTCTGAAGAATTACCCATTTCGTATTCTATCCAACCGATCAACACTTTTCCGGGCTCTTTCCAACTGGTGGTCGATGCTTTTCCGGGATTTCTCGTGGCAATCCACACTCCTCCGAGACCTCTCCATTTGGTCAAAAGACATTCTTATTTTTTCTAGCTTATCGGCATTATTGGAATGATTTTTCAGTTTTTCGGGCCTGTCAGTGCTCTTCCTTGGTTTTTCTCTCCTATCAGTGCTCTTCCTTGAACCCTCAAAAAAATCGGTACTCTTTCGTGCCTGCTCAAAATGGTCTGTACTTCTCCTAGAACTGTATCTCTGGGAAGGAGATTTTTCGACAGTTGATACGAATTTCTTGAGATGCCTGATATACTCGGGATAGTGCTCTAAATCACAGTGGTTCCCTCCTTTCAGCCAAAGCGGTTCGTACTTCTCTTTACACAGTTCCCAGAGTTGTTTACCATGGGAGCAATCAACTACTTCATCTGAAGTTCCCTGTAGAATGAGAAAGAATTTTTAAATGGTAAGGTAATGAAACAGTATACTATATACAGTTTCCATAAGCACTTACTAAGGAATGTTGCTAAAAATCTCCTAGATAAAGCATTTACTGATAAATTAATCTAGAGATCATTTATAAATATACAATGTCCGAAGTTCAGATAGCTAGTGATGCAAATGGCTCATCCAAATGTTTATTGAGAGGACAAACTAGTCATTAACAGTACTAATACCACTCAAAGAAATTTTGTTTTCAGTTACAGATGGATCAAAAAAAAAAAAAATGATACAGACATCAGTGTTCCATTACCTACCTCAATAAAAATTGTTGACTACCTATTACGTACCAAATAGTTCAATAAGAAAATACAAATGGACAAGATGTGCTCAAATTCATATGCAAGTACCAACTGGCTTGACTTATATAATATTCAATGAAATCACCATACAGCATCATTTTTGTGAGTGCAAACAAAGAGCACAGGAATCAGATTACCTATTCATGAGTGTCACGTGCACAACCACTTTTCCCTGAAACCCAACTGCAATTGTTTTTTCTACTACTATTATTATTTCTTTTGTTTAATAACTCTACTATGTTTGTCAATACTACTTTAGTCTTTGTAAAAAGTACAAAAGCAATAGCGAAAGTAAATATTACATTACTTTCCTAAAAAATAGAGAAGAGAATCTAAGAAGCATTAAAGTTTGGAATGGCTGAATAGGCATTTTTTAACTTGTTACATCTATATGAAGGTCAACTAGGCAAATTTTAATGAGAGTATTCAACTTTTGTTCACATCCTTTGGAAAGATGAAGCTTGTATAAGATGCAATTACATTTGTCTTTGTCAAGACTATTATTTTACATTCTGGGTTTCAGACTACCTCCAAAACCGACAAACTAAAAGTTACCAAACATGACAGGCATCTTCTTGTTTGGATTTGAGAGAGTTGAATGGCCCAAAAGTCTACTGCAAAATTTATCTGCGTCAGACTTGATTGAAAGAAATTGACTTCTAACCAGAACCTCAATATGGAAGAACATGAATGGTGCAAAATTATGACAGGTATTGATGATATGAAAAATGAAAGTAACATTCTAAGAAAATCACAATGTAATGTCATTGACAGTCTACAGTTTACAGCTTACACCCACTAATTGAAAGCATCTCCTCACTTGGGTCCATATATTACTAAAAAGTCTTAAACCAAACTTGAGTCCCCATTAAGTTTCATTATGAATCAAGATATTCTACGAAACATATGGAGCTATAAAGATGACAACAGAATATGTCATTCATGCGTCGGTAATATCATGGGTCATAACTCCAAATAGGATTGAAAAAAATTTAGAATGGCATACTTACATGAATTATAAGAACAGGACAATTTACAAGTGGAATTTTGTCAATATTCTGCAGACAAAACAATAAAATTTCATTAAGTTACTAATAAGAAATGTAAGTACCTATCAACACAATAAAAACCAAAGAAGGGTCACATTACCTTATAAATGTCAAACCAGTATGTACGCTTTACAGGATACATGACCCTTAAGCCCGAGAGAATGGGACTATGCAGAACAACAGCCCTTAACTGTGGCAATCGAGCGGCGAGGTCCAAAGTGGGGCCACTCCCAACAGATTGGCCATAAAGGATGATATCTTCCTGCTTCGTACCATAACTTTCTTCAAGGCACTTGTACACAGCTTCGATATCTGCATATGTGTTGTGCTCACTTGGCTGCAGTTCAGGAAAGATGATCCTTTCAGCTTCTAACATTATCACCTCATAGTTATAGGATACATTTGCAATTATTTCAAAATTTTAACAAACCTTTCCAGTTGATTGCCCATACCCAGAATAGTCATATCTGCACGTAATCAAAGAAGCAATAAGAAAACAGCCATTATTATGTTTAACTGGTCACTAGATGGATAAATTTTCTGTTCCAATTTCTGAATATGCATTAACATTTTTAAGACATAATATGCTGATGGCGGTTTACATCAACAACTAAAAATTGTAATATTTGGAGACTAGTAAACCTTGTGAAAATCCTTGAAAGTCCAATTATGCAACACAGCTACTCCAATTTTGTGGACTCACTTTAACATGCTATACAGGCAAAGATACTGCTAATCAAAATCCTTTAATGAAGTCCAATCACGTGAATGCTCCAACAAACCTTGCACTTGCAACCTCCAATAAGGGAGAATTAGTGGACCACACTTCAACAACATAACTAGTTTCCATCTTCAGAATGGGAAGAAACCATTTATGACTCTTTCTATGATCAACAGCTCGAATATTTATCAACTCCCCAAAGCATTCAAAAAGCTTTCCATTTAGGTCATGAACCCAAGAAAGACCATAACACAACCACAAAAGAAGTAACTAAATTTCCATTTTCAGCTAATTCACATGAATCCAGGCTAACCATCACTAATCTCGATTAGTTTTAAACCTAAAACAAAGAAACAGCCAAAGTCACCAAGAAATTCCCAACTAAGGACACTTAATTCACTAAAAGAAACAAAAACCCAGATGCCAAAACGAATTAATCAACACACACAAACGAAATAACACAATTCCTGAACCAATGATGATAAAACAACCCAAAAGTTTAACTCCAAAAAAAAGTTAACACTTGCACATATAAACAAATAGAAAATAGATAACCAGAAGCAGAGGAAAAACAGAGTACCCCATGAGATAAAACCTCAAGTGGATGATTAGTTGGATGAAAAGCTCATTCATCTGGCCCTGATCGGCAGCGTTTCCATGAGAATACAACAAAGTTGAGCTTGCCATGGGATGCCTTATATACATTGCCACAATCTCTGTGCCTTCTAGTGGGCAATTTGAGAATTTCAACGTTTTCACGGTGAGGATATGGACTAAGAAGTTAAGAGACCAGTAAGCTCATCTGTGATCAGCTTATATGAAGGTGGGTTTGGTGGAAAAAGCAAATTTTGCCGCCATTGATGAAGTAACTCCTCCATTCTTTATTATTCTTCCCCTGTCTTTGTTGCTCTGACTTTGCTCTATCTGCCTCTTAAAATTTTGTGTGTATGTGTGTGTTTTTAATTATAGAGAGGAAAATAGTACTTTGGTTTTTGGGTGCTGGAACTATTTAGATCAACATTCTTGCTTTTTTTTTTTTTATAATTCTTTTTTCCCAGAACCTTAAACTTTTAGAGGATGAAGAGATTTTGTTCTTCCAGTGGATATTATGAACATGGAGAGAGAGAGAGAGCGGAGGAAAAAGGAACAAAGTGTCTGTTTACTTTAGTTTTTTTCACTTGGTTTTGGTTTTGGTCACAGCCAAAGGAATGGACCGAACATTGTGACATTGTGTAGGGTCATGCAAAAATAGACAAGAAATTGATATAAATGGTTACCGATCACTGTGGCTTAACAAACATGAACCCCACTTCAACTCCATGTCAGGTGAGGTTGATTATTTGATTTGTGGAATCGTGACCTTTTGAGTAACCAATTTGATTACCATTTTTCTTCACTACACGACCTATTTGTTTGATATAATAGATTATTACACATAGTAAACATTGCTGTCGCATGACTCACTCCGCTAATTCATGTACAATCGAATTTGACTTATATGTAAATATATATAATAAAAAAAAAAGCCACTATCCAAGTATTTGACAGACTTCATGTAAAAACATTCCATCAATCTTTCCTATGATGTACATGGAATATTCTCTTCAGCTGTAACTTGGTGCTGTCAAATTTTTTCCCCCCCTCTCTCAAACACTCAAACAAGCCAAACCAAGAATTAGATTTATGTGTGAAGAATTTTTTGAACTTTTTAAATACCCAGATGGGTAATTCATATGATTTTATCTGAACTCTGATAATTAGGAATTCTATTGGAAGCAGCTGGGCAAGATCAGACTGTTAGTATAGTGCTTAGGAATCTTCTGCACTATCTATGCACCAAACTTTGGTTTCATGTGGAATTTTGATTTAGTGGCTGCTTTATGTCACTTTAAACCCAAAAGAGTTTACACAGCTGTAAGTTTGGATTAAGTCCAAGTTCATGTCTTCGCATGCTTACAATTTAGTGATACAGTCATTTTCACTCTACGAGGGTGTTTCTAAACAACTTGTGTTGGCATTTGCTTCGCAAGATTGAATTTTGTTATATTTGATCGATTAAAGAAAATGACATTAAATCAAGATAAACGAGGGATAAGAATTATGTACATCTTAAATGATGTGATAATGATTTAAGAATGTTTTATTACTTATCATATAGTTTGATTATTCAATGACATTTTTAAACCCAACCTAAAAATATTTACAAACAATAGATAAATCTATTCTCTTTTCAATATATTTGAGAATTTCCTGAAATATATTTTTTCAGAAAAATTTCCTTTCAAATATTTTAAAGTGAAAGCAAGGACTTCCATATTTTTCAAATTATACGAACTACAAATTCGAATTCAATTGTTTAAAATAGTAACCGGTGAAATTGTGCTAAAAAGTGAGTGTCTAACAACAGAATAAGTTAAAATGTTCAAGGCGGGCAAAACGTTATCCTTCCCATGCTTTTTACAATATACTTGATCCTTGCTTAGTGGCTAAAAAGGTCTCTAGCTTTTCCTTTTTTTTTTTTTGTGAATCAGCCACGATTTTAACCCATTAATGAACTAATCTTGTTTGGATGTAAGCTTAAGTTAATGGAAATTTGGGAGGGAAACAAGAACAATCACATGGCCTCTAGGCCTTTTCAATTGAAGGGCATTATTGCTAGTAATAGAAAATTAACACATTAAACTCTTCCATAGCTCCCTAATTTCATTTCCATCCATCACTCTTCTCCAATCCCTATGTATCTCGTGACCATCACTCGTTTATGCTCAGCACGTGGATCCTTCAAGTCAAAGAAAGGCAGTGTCAGCCAACCTTCAAAAGAATAATAATAATAATCATGATTTAAGGAGCTAGAAAAGCACTTTCACCCCATGTTAAAAGTACATTTTCGACTACTATTTAGAGCTATTAAGAAACCGTGTACAGTTGGAATCACTAAAACTCCACCCCTGTTGTGTAGGACAACACAAATGCATATGAGTTCTGATGATGTGATTTCAGTGTCATCATATCAAAGCAACAAAGTTTGCTGTCGTTCTAAACTAAGATCCCCAGATATTCAGAAAGCAAAGGCTCAGCAGAAATCTCCAAATGGTTTTTTGATCAAAGCTTTCAATCTGAAACATAAAACCTGCACTCCAATGTCGAAGGAACAATTTTGAGTTACATGCAGGTCCTGAATCAAGTAAAAACTAATCACGTTGATTCCTTGGTCTAGAAATGCTGCAGGTGGGACCATACTAATGGGAGGCCTGTCCTGGCCCGCCAGTACAGGCGCAGCAGCTTATCAACCACACCCTTATGGACCCAATTGTCAAGCATAAGCTGGAATCAAAGTCGCAAAAAAAGACTCAGTGGCTTAATAACAACAACTAATATAATAAAAATGATAATGAGATATGAAGCCAGTAACAGAATATAAGGGAAGTTTGTATCATCATGGGGTCCGTGACTTTAAGCAAATGAAAAAGAAAGAAGAGGTGGGCCACATTTAATATTCACTCTATCTTCTTTGTATTCTAATGGGATGATGATACATGTCCCTTGTCCGCAGCAGGGATGTTAAATGAATCCCAGAATTCATGTTTATGCTAGTTCGAAAAAACAAGCTACACTCGTACAGTCGCAAGCATGCGAAACCTATGAAACATTCATCAGTCATTGCGGATATCAGTTTCATATGACCGAACTATAATTCAGCTCTAGGGGTCTAATTCTTGATGATCATACTCCCTTAGAAAAAGGTACAATGTGCATGCACTTAAACATTATGCCTATATTCCTATATATTAATAACAATTGGTAGCTCAAGATGCTATGCCCTAGACAAAGCAAAAGAGTACAGATTTGTGAAATCCTCTGCCATTACCCAACTGAAGTAGGAGCTACCAATAATTTGAAGGTGGCAGTGGGTAGTATGGTGCCGGTCAGAGTAAGCATCAAACAATATTGACCTGATCAATAATACGAGAGGCTGTCCCCTTTTATCAGGAACAGTGATCCTCACAAAAGAAAACAAACAAAATAAAATAAGACATTCACCCACATAGAAACAGAAAACATGGGTGAGATTAAACAAAGCATTTGGATCTTTCAACCATGCTTAACTGGCATAATACTTATACAAGTTGAAAAGCATGTCTTACAACCTACAGGTCTACTGACGTGGCAAAAATTTAGGTAACACTTCTCCACTTCATTGTTAGGATTCTCGACAGATGTCCAATTAAACTCCCTTCCATCTATAATGATATTGATAATACCAACAATATATTATCAGTATCTCTAAATCACATATTCATATTAAAGGTCCATTCTCCTTTTTTTTTTTTGGGATCAGGATTCTCTTTCTAAACTTATACTCTATATCCTATCATAGTTCCTAAATCATTCCACAAAAGCCAACCACAAATATTTTTAATTCGAAACCAAAAACTATTCCATATCTGTAAAATAAAGCTAGAATTTCCAGACCACTATAGGATAACACCACTACTGGTCAGTCTTTGGCCACAGCGTAGTGGAAGAAGAAACCATCCTGAGCAACAGAGTTTTTTGTTCATCTGCAAGAACTGTGCAGTTTTGTTTGGATTAAAAAGGCGGGGAAAAGAAGCAATCTTAAATAACATCTGCATGATAATGACTGAAGATTGACCTTCAGATACTGGCAAAACAAAGTAGAGTCATTCTCTCAAACAATGGGCTTACAGTGCAGTTTCTAAAGCAAAGATTGGTATCTTGCATGCTTTACGATCTTGTTATGTAATATTTGAGTGCAAGATAACCAAATTATATACCTGGGCTGTTCTAACTAAATCTAAAGTAAAAACAAATTAATAAATTCTAATGCTTCCATGACAAAACTGTAAGAGAAAGGAGATTTTATTTTCTAAAGAAGCATCTATAAGTCAACTTTGCAAATCATTCCACAAACCCTAGATCTACGCCATCCACTAGTGCTTTTAATTCAAAACCAACCACAAATCAATATTTGTGAACTCAAACTAGAATTTTCAGGACACTAGAGCATAACACAACTACTTGTCACTCTTAGACCAGTGTAGTAAAAGTAACCACCCTGAGCAACAGAGTTTTTTGTTCATCTGCAAGTACAGCACAGTTTTTTTTTTTTGGGATTAAAAAAAGGCAATTTTGATTAACACAGAAAGCCAGGTACAGTTGTTGACTTATCAGATTGACCCAAAAATTTTAGCAAAATAAGGGAAAATTTCCCCATAAATTTACAAAGCAGAGTCATACTCTCAAACAATGGACTTCGAATTCAAAAAATCCAAAGAAAATATCATCACTAGAACCCTCAAAAAACTGTCATCCCTTTGTAACCGAACTTTACTTTGCTTGTTTCATATGTCACTGTTACGGTTTGCTCACTGATAACCGATTCATTTTCTACACTAAACTGCCCCTGTCATGCTTGGTTTACAACCTGGTATGTAATATTTGAATACAAATTTTTATTTACCTCAGATAAAAATAATAAATCTCTGGGCATATATATGCAAGTGAAGTCAAGTTTGCAACTCAGACTTTTATTAAAAGAAAGAAGGAGATCGCATACTTGAAGAGAAAATTTAGGTCAGCTAGACAGCTCCATATATATCAGCCCAGAGTGAAAATGCAAATATTCTCATTTACTGATGTTTTAGTGAAATGTATTACTAGTAAAGCATTTAATTTGAGTAGTAGCAACAACCAAACTGTAAAGAAAAGGCCTTCAATCTTCATCACAATTCACCAGTAACAAGTAACAACTTCGTTGACATGTCTCAATGCAACCTGACTTCTGACAAAGTCTACTTATGTCAGACAGGGAATAAGTACGCCAAACCGTTTATCCTTAAACCACAGTGATTTAAATGCCAAAATCAAAGTAAAAATAATCCTTTGACAAACAGCGATAATAGCTAACATGTGAGGACGGTGTTTGCATGCAGAACTACTTAAGCGAAAACACGATAACAGATGACAGGAAGAAAGACCAGAAAATGAATTAAGGGAATGCATTAGTTTCCAAAAAAAAAAAAATTAAGGCAAATGGTCATAAAACTATGTCCCTAAAAAATCGAAACTGCATTGCCAGGAGATGCTTCAGTTTAACCAGATATAATTCTCATTCTCACAGACCAAAAAAAAAAAAAGAGATTAATTTACAGGAGAAGGATGTCATTGGGTATCAATGAGCATACAGCCAGAGTATACTTGCTCAAAACACCAGATTACTAAGCCATACACATCAATAGATGCAAACAAGTAATCTCTAAAGAAACAGGCAACATGTTAACTCCCTCAGACATCAGCATAGACTTACAAATGGTTACACAATTAGTTTCAAATCACATAATAACCTCATGAATTCACTAAGATAACCATGATAACATCTAACCTATATAGGACCTAATTACAGGTAAAATTTCAAACATACACAAGACTTCTAATCATCAACGTAATCCAACCATGCAGAAAATATCATTCCAAAACCAAAATATTATTACATAAATTATACGGAAAAATTAGTTATTACTATAACAAATACAAGTAAAAAACAATGTCTCCACTACAAAAGGAGAAATTTTTTTCATTCTAAACGTCAAATTCAAAAACTAAAAAACACTTCAAAAATCAAACCTAAGTCTGTCTCCTAAGACGCTTCCTCAACTTCTTGTACTTATGCTTGTTCATCTTCTTCTTCCTCTTCTTCTTCACACTGTCAGCCCAGACCACCGTTTCCAACACATCATCGGAAACAACGTCGTTCGGCTCAGAAAGGATCGACCCAGTTGATAAAATCGGGTCTAGAAAAAATCCAAATGGGAAGCTGGGGTAAAAGAATGAGGCGGTGAAATTGGTCAAGTTCTCTTTCGTTGGCGGAAAAGAATCCAAGCGATGGTGATGATGGGCTTGGTGGTTAAGAAGGAGAGGGGGCGCAGTGAGATTTGATGATTGTTGAGTGTGTAATGAGAAAATGAGCCTCGTAGGTGGCGGCTTTTTGAGAAGTTTTTGAAGACAGGAAGCCATTGAAATAGGAAAAGAACTGTGTATTTTTGCTCCTGCAAGTGGAAGGCGCCTTAGGAATTGGTTTCCTTTGCAGGGTTTTGACTTTCTGACTGAAATAGTCAAGGGCTCAAGTATGAGCCATTGCGGCCAACTAAGCCACTTGATTGGGGCCGAATCGCTGAAAGTCCTAAACCAATGAGTCTAACTGGGGCCCGATCGAGAAAAATGAAAAATGTATAAGCCAATTTGTGAAAAAAAAACAAAATTTGAAAACTGCCCCCATGCAGGATCGAACTACAGACCTTCAGTTTACAAGACTGACGCTCTACCACTGAGCTATAGGGGCTGTTGGTGACATTCTGATTTATCATTTAATATACTATTATATTTTTTATCGTAAATAAATAAATAACCTATTTAAAATTATATATATATTTTTTTCTTTTAAATTAGTCCAACATCACTTTTCGTTACACGTGGTGTATTGTAACATATGCATTATGGTTTTTTTTTTTTAAAAAAAAACAAAGGTAAGTGGTGAGCTAAACTCACCTAATTTTTATTTTTCCCTTACCTCCTCAAGGCTCGAACCCGGGTGGTCAGCTACTACAAGGTTCATATTGTTACCAACCCGACCAGGCCCTTGGGGGCAACATATGCATTATGGTTTCCTCAAGATAGGCTTTTACCTTTGTGAAAGTCAATTTTTACCTAGTGTAGGAGGCTTTCAATATATGATAACTTGTTTTAATGATGATAAGGAAATGATAGGGCTAGTTAGTTTCAGATTAAGCTAGTTTTGAATATAGGGAGATGATGGGCTTCGTGCTGCGGAATGGATCAAAGAACTGAGCACATTTATAATACCACTCCTGCAGAAGCAATTGTAGCAGCTCCGACACTCATTAATTTTACATATATTGATTCTTGTCCAATCAAGATGTATGGATCCACAGATCTATATGTGTGTTATGGATTAATGAAAATATACAAAAGCTCTATGTTGGACGGGTGGGTGCCCAAGATGGGCCGACCCGACCCGACCCATGGGAGAAGGAAGTTGGTTTGTGTTCAATTTCCCAACCGCCATAAAAAATCGTTGTTGTAGAGGTGTGTTTTTTCTTCTTCATTCATTCAAAATTAACAAGATTTTTTAACAATCCGAAAAGGCATATATATACTGTGACTTGAGGAAGATTTCCACTCGTGATTTCTTTCCGATCGGTGACGTGATCCAACACTTGTTTATTCTGCTACATAATTCGAAAAAGGTAAAGCCTTAGAATTTGTTTCATTGGTATCAGAGCCTGAATTGTGTTGGATTCGTGCATTGGTTGGATTTAATTCATGAAAAGCATGATTTTTTTTTTTAAATTTTTGTGATGGCTGTTGTTTTAAAAGTGTTTTGGAATGTTTAATATGAATGGATTAATTCTGGAATTGATATTATTAAAACCGGCCTAGGGTTTAGATTGCATGAACCCTAAATATATATGAAATTCGAAACTTCAATGGATCATATCTTTTGATCTAGGACACCTGACATTATGTATAATATATCATTGGAAAGATTTTTTTCGAGAGCTTGCCAACGGTATGTGATTTGTTAAAAACAGACTTAAGACGAGAACGTTATGGCAAAAATACGATTCTGGTTGGATTAGGGTTTGGAAATGGTTAAAAACCCTAATTTGGAGAAGATGATGGACATTGGACAATACTGGAGTTAGTATTTTGACAATTCCGGCTTATTCCGACCTCCATTTGAAAATTCAAACGTACCATTGAATTGATATGAAAAATGGAGTCGGACGGTGCCAGAACCAATGCTACTAGAGCGGCACAAGGCTGCGCGTGGGTCCCACATGTCGGGTGTGTGTGTTGAACTCACACTGTATAGTTGTGCATTGTAGCATACTGTAGGCTATAGCACACTGTGCGTTACTGTAGTGCACTGTAGCGTGCGTGGGTATATATCCAGATTCGTAATGTTTTACATATTTTACTATTTGGGACTTCGATTTGGGCGCCGTTTGATTCGAAATTTAATTGTCTATTTTTTTTAATATAAATGATTATTTTAATCATTTCTTGTTTTTGAAATAAAATTTTGGATCAAATATATATTGTCTCACGGATGAGCATTATATGTTAATAAATGTTTCGCTCTAGTGGGAGCTTGAAATATTTTTTTTAAGAGAATTGGCTAAAATATATTCTCGTATTTAGTGGTGTGTTAACAATCACTAATTTGATTTTTTATATTTTTTGTCGTAGATGCCTCCCGTTAGTAAGCTGTGGATTGAGGAAGAAGGTTTACTGACAATTAGAGCTTGGGTTTCACCGAATGATCTAATTGAGATTAATAATAGTCTATCTTATGAAGAACTTATGGAGAAAATGGAGAATTATAAGATAGACCATGATCGTCCTATATGCATGAACATAGAAGATTTATATGGGGCTTTTAACCCCTTAATGTCCGCAAATAAACCTACTGTGTATACGAACTGGGGTTATTATCAATGGCTCCTCATTCAATCATTACCTGATGATGACAATACGCTTGCCTTTAAGGTTCGCATGTTAAATGAGATTGAGAAACCCTAACACAATTATTATATGCTGAGGTGTGAAATTGAGTTGATGGAGGAGCGGTGTCTTGTTTCAAAGATGAGGCAAGCCTCAGTACTTAGCATTCACACGAACCTTCGAAATGGGAGACAAGCTAGTCGCCTTGATAGAGGGCAGAAGTTATGGTATAAGAAAACCATAAACAAAATCATTAAGAGGGAACAATTATTTTTAAAAGTAATAAAAACTAAATTTATTTATAAAAATAATTATACAAAATATTAAAAACACTCTTAAAAATCAAAATTACAGGGAGATATAGAGAATTTGAGAAGAAGAGAGATGTAAAGAGATGATTAAAAACATAAAAATGAGGCTCTATTTATAGAAAAATAAATTCATAATCTAGTGTTTTGCGGTCCATCATAAGCTTCATGCATGTGCTCCTCACAACCTTTAGATCAAGATTAAATGATTGGTCAAAAATCAAAAGTCAACATCACACGTGGCATTGTTTGATTTGGCGGAGTTAATCGGTGGATCGAGAATACAAAGATTCGGATCCTACAACTTGCTTCACCAACCATTGCCACGTGACACAATTATGGCTATTGAATCATGAACGGTTGAGATTTAGTCAAAATTGCCAGCTATCCCATGCACTCATATCTATTGTAAGCTCATTTCATCATCCAATCAGTGCTCGGTCAATAGGAAAAGTCAACTCTTTTTACACAAGACCAATTTTAAGCCAATCTTGACTGATCTTAAGGTTTTCGAACCTCCGGAATCCAAATTTGTCCTCCGTTCATCTATTTGGAGTTTCGAATTACGTGAAATTAATAATTTACATAATAAACACACAGAAATACACAAAATTAGATATATTTAAAATATTTTTAATAATTCCTAATATATTGTATAAACACAAATATAAATTATAATATAAGCACAAAATAATATTATTGTCGCTTGACAATTAAACAATTTTTAACACTAATCACACTTTAACCATTTATTTAAGCAATTAAAGCGTTATATTAAATTAAGATTTACAAAATTCACATGCAAGTTAATAGTTGTTCATCTATCCTCTGAACTACCAAACAAACGAACTCTCCCAAATTTTTTTACCTCATTGATGTTCACTCAGTATCCAGAATATCATCAAACATTCTTTTGTGCTTAAGTAATCAACACAATATTTATGGGGTTTCATTAAAAGAAAAACAACATTTTCGTTCTAAAATTCATTAGAAATTCTATCTTTAGGCAATAGATTATTCACACATATTTTGAAAATATTATATTTTTAACTCATGTAGCGAGCTTTACGTCAGTAACTCCCAAAAGTCGTGACTCTTTACACAACCATCTTAAAAAAAAAAAAAGTTTTTTTTTTTGGTTTTTTTTAAACAAAGAAAAGAAAAGAGAAAAGAGAAAAGAGAAAAACAAACACACATATTTAAAAACATACATCAACGAAGGATGATACACTGTGTACCATGGCATGGCAGGCTGCAGACTCTGAAATTGCTTTTGCTTGTTGTCTGTCCACGGCATGTTTGGGTCTACAATTGGGAGCCACACAACTTCATACTGACTTTCGTGCCTCGTTTGATGTTGCCTGGCCTCGCTGTACAGCTGCTCGAGAATGATAACCTCTTCTTGTGAGATGTCAAGGTCTGATATCAGAAGCAACACCATTTTACGCCTTAGGACTTCAAGGTTCACCTATTTTTTCACGTAAAGAAACCAGAGCATTAACTTTAAGATGGAATTATTGTTAATTTCTTTATGAAACAGTCAGAATGATCAAGATCAAACCCTTGTCTTGGTGGCCCCATCAACAAGGGGCAGCAGGCCATCCTTTGGGTAAATTAATGCCCTGAGAATCCTCATGTTATCAATGTGTGACATTTCAAACAGAGTTTTGAGGTTGTGCAATGCTTCAAGATATTTCTTTTCATCTGCAACAAAAGTTGATTTCATAAATACCCAAGTTTTTGTTGTTTCCCCCCCACCCCCCCTCTATATTGCTATATAATCTGCAAGTTTACACTCACCTATGTACTTATGGCAGTTATGTAACAGACTTAATAGGTGGCTATGCATGTTGCTGAGCTTGTGAGCCAAGCTGGATAGCTCCCAAGCTTCTGTTGTTGATACCATGTGTCTGTCAGTCCAGAAAAAAGCCTTAGATTGATATTTATAGTTAAAGCATCCAATTTCTTAAAATTTGTGCAAAGAAATTTGTGTTATGCTCAGGAAAGATTGCTAGATACTTACTCGCGCCCGAACAGTGTAAGGCCAGTAAGTTGGGATGCGCAAGCCAAAATGCTTCTGATTGTCCAGTACACAGCAACTGGAATATGAGCACTGGCCGAGTAAAGCGCATCATTTTCGGCTGTAATGTATTGCGATGGTAGCTCACTGAACTGGACAATGCACTTGCTGACATCCACCATTGCTCTGACGAGGTTCTTAATAGCATCAAACTGTGGTTTTAACACATGCGTGTGCTCTAAGATTTCAGGCAATTGCTTAAGGATTGCCACAGCTTTGGCAAGTTGGTTGGTGGTGTAACTCTGAGCAACAAGCCAGAATTCCCCATAGGTCACTGCAAAAGCCGATAATGCCGGCGCCAATTTGGCATCCCATGAATAACTGCTCACCATGTTCAATATTGATAGCGCTGTCACGTGTGCATCTCCACCACCAGAGCATTTGCATGTAATCTGTCAATTGCATTATTACGGCTTGTTAATTGATCACATACAGTTAAGAAAATATATAAAAATATAAGACCAAAAAAATTCAGAATTTATAGTAACTAATGCATGATATAATTTAACCTCGCAGGAAATTCGATCAATGATATATGCCAGGACTTCAAGCATGCCCAGGGAGTCAGTTTGGTATGTCTTGTCCTCCAAAGCTTCTATAGATGCACGTGTTTCCTGCGGATTAAAGATCCAAAGTGCACTTTTTATTAATTAATCATCAGCAGGGCATTGTTTTAAATTGCTACAATATAATTGAGTAAAAGAGAAGAGCCAAAGCAGATATAGCAGTTATTTATATGAGACGACAACTAAAATTACCAGGTCGGAAATGGCACCGATGCTTGGGTCAGCAAGCTTGAAGATGCCCTCAACAGTATGAATCAGGGGTTTGACTTCGATCACGCGTCCATCGGGAAGATGGGTGCCCTGAACTTGCTTCAACAGTGTATTATCATCAGATGTTGTGAACCTGAATTTGTCGCCTTTCATCATTGGAGTCATCAGACCATGCTGTCTGCTAGCTGCAGGCAGTAGCTGTAAACTGGGAGTTGGTGTTGGCTTCGTGACTCCCAGCTGTGGCTGCATATGGCCCGGCGTTTGATGCTGCACTAAGACCGTTGGGGGCTGCTGATGGCCGGCGGCGGTGTGTGGCTGTGCAGTGGTTGGCTCTTGCAGCGGCTGACTCTGCATGTGTTGCGGGTGCTGCACATTGAATGCAGATGGTCTCAGCGGCATGTTGGCAGTTGGTTGAGTACTCGTCAGTAGCACATTGGGTCGGTTGTTCTTGACTGGCTTTTTTGCCCTCGGAGTTTGGCCAGCCCTCAATGGCACATTGCCTGTTGGTTGATTGCTCGCCATGTTGAGCTAGCTCTCTCTCTGCAAATGAAAATGAAAGTAAGAATTGTTTGCTATATTATAAGAGGAACTCAATTGCTTTTGTTTTGTATTTCGCTTGCAACAAAACCATGGGCTATATATAATTACAAGAAGTGGAACAAAGGCCATTTGAATCAACTTCCTTGCTTTGAGCAGGGTTTTATCCACGGAACCTATAATTGTTACAATACAAATTTAATCACTTTAGTTTCTTTTATGAAGGCCCCACAAAATATCAGCTCCAAAGGTCACATGATGATATATTGGTTTCTATTCTATGTGTCTAAATAAATTCTTTAATTATGGTCGCAAAACACGTGATTTGCGTATTGTTTGTGATGAAAAATGGAGGGGAAAAAAAAATATTAATGTGTCGTTCTTCCTTAGCAAGTGACATGGCTTTTGATGATGATGATGAGAATAGAACAAAGTGAAAAGGAATATATAAAAATGAGCTCTGACTTCGTTCTCTGCATCTTTTTACAACTATGGAAAAGTTCTTCCTGTATATATACCTTGCTGACTTGATTAATTTAGTGCAGACTAGAAGCCTCTGAAAAGTGGAATCCATGCAAGGTTCAATGAAAGAATATGGTAATTTAGACAATTTAAGAATCACATAGGGTTGCATTCAAACGAACGTCCCGCGAAGGACCATAATTATTTGCATGAAGAAAAGGAAAAATTAATTAGCCATATATAGATAGAGGTAAGTATTCCAAATTTTCGTTTACTTCTGGGACATTCATGATTAAAATAAGAGAGAGCAGGCATAGCATATTCTCACCCTTAAGTACGGGCAAAAAAAAATCATACAATAAGGAAAAAAGACATACACATTTATTTTGAAATTAATCAATTATTGTTGATGATGACTAGAATACGTGGATGATCAAAGAATTCTGATTTAGTGTGCAACATTGCATGGTGAGTTATGATTGGTGGTTTCTGTGTTGTGGGCTCCATGATCCCTGAATCATGGTTTGTCACACGCGATGGTACACACTAAATGTAACACTTCTAGGAGAAATATATTGGTTAATCTTGTTGGAACAATCTCATACCGTACTCTCTTTGAGCTGATTATTCGTTAAGTATTGAATTACTAGTTGTTAAACAAAAGAAAGAAGTGATAAATAAATCTTGTTAATGAAATAAGCTCGGCACTTAATCATGGTCATAAATCATCTAAGTTTGATGAAATCCATATAAAATTTTTAGATTTTGTTTTTAGTCTTCTGCATCATTATTTTAATTAAATTATTGTATGAATAATGAGACAAAATGAATCGTGCTTATTTTTAGACTTTCTTATCACTTGAGGTAACCGTTTACCATTCCCAATCTTTTAATGCAGCGAAATGATAATAAGATATATCAAACGTTTAATTTTTTAATCTAATTGACCAAATCACAAGCCACATCTTATTAAATTATAAGTAGAATTAAGAATAAAAAAATCAATTTAGTCAAGTGACGTTCTTTCAAGTTTCAAAGACTCATTGGAAATCAAATCATCCATGTCTAATTATATATCTGTCAAACTTGTCGAACTTTTCAACAACGGACTATCCGGAAATTATGATATAATATAAATAATTTCTTAATTAGTATATTATAATTATAAATTTTTATTTAAAAAAAAAAGTTGAGTTGTCGCTGCGTCGTCGGCCACCACTGTACCATGTCATTTCAACTTAAGAATCATATGAAAATTATCATAAATTAATGATTTATAGATTAAAGAAACTTATTTGGCGAAATACTTGATGTTTGTCCGAATCTAGGAAAATTAGAAAGTTTTTAAACTTTTTAACCGGATTTGAAGAAAATAAATTCAATTTTTGCACTTCTATATAATGACATTGTTCATCAACCAGTGAGTCCAACAGTACTAGCATTGACGTCCCACTCACTAGTGGTGACAGCGGTGACTTTTTAATGACTTAAATCTATATTTTCTATTTTTGTAAATTAATTAATTAATAAAAGTAATTTTTTAAATTGTTTAGATCATTTCTTTAACTTTTGTTAATATAAAATTAATTATCTTTAAAATTAAATTGATAAAATCAAATTGTAAATAATAATAATTTGATAGCAAAGATTGAAGAGGTAATTTTGGATGTTTTGGCTTCCAATAGAAGAGGATTTTGAATTCATCACTCTTAAGTTGTATATTAAATTCTAATAGAAATTAAATTCTTATAAATTATGGTTAACCAAACATCAAAAACAAGAAAGGAATTCAAAATACTTTCCTATTCTCCTTCATCTCCTTCCACCAAACACCACCTAAGCCATGTTTGGTTGCAAGAAAGAAGAAATGAGGAGAAAGAAGAGGGGAAAAGAGAATAAGAGAAAGGAAAGGAGGACACTTAATCTGCACATCACTGATAAATGATGATAAATAAGTAATGCTAGACTTACATTTTGTAAATGATATGACATTTAGTATGTCCTTCACTGATAGATGATAAACAAGTAATGTTGTACTTATAAGGTTAGGAACTTAGTCTGCACATTAAATGGTATGACATTTAACTTGTCATTCACTGATAGATGATGTAGAATTACCATATTATTAAATAGATAATAAAGTCAACCAAAACATTATACATAGCAAGTAATAATTGTTGATGCAAAATTTGAGATAAAAACTAAATAAGTTTCAAAAGTGGATCAAACTATAAAATATTGTTTAAGTATGAATGTATTTTGTCTCTATTAATGTATGTATATTATATCACAATATTGTTTAGATATATACATGAGTGCACTTTGTGTTAATGTGCAGATGATATATAATGTCAAATGTTTTAAATGTGTATTGAGAGGATTAGTGGTCTTATTGTGTTCTGTGACAAGATTATCATATTATTAAATTACCAACGCAAATTTAGGTTTTAACTTTTTGACACTGCTTTAAGTAGATTTTGGATTACAAGGAAATGAGACAAAACCTCACTAAAACAATGAATTTATTTTTTGGGGATCAGGGTACCTCATTTAACTGTGGTGTAAGGGTTGTTCTGGGCTTTAAAGGAGATGACAAAGAGTAGAAGATGGTGAGAAGTCAGATTTGGAATGTGGGAACTTTGAAAGGGTACTTTTAAACCTGCAAAACAAAGAAATAAGGTTAGAAGTGGATCCGGCGATGGCCCGCAACTACACTCCAATGCTCAAATCAGCTACTTGAACTTTTTTTTGGGATGAGAGCTTATAAACTCTCTGAAAAATAATGGCTGAAGATTGAAGAAGACCTCAGCCCTTTGGTTTTGTGTGTGTGTTTGTGATGAGTCTTAGAGTGTGTGTGAGATGAAACCTTTTTTGGCTTTTATATTGTACAGCCTGGGTACCTTGCCATGTGACATATTTTTAATGGTGATTCTTTTATCTTTTCTGAAACTCTCACGTCTTTTTACCAATATGGTGGTTTTCTAACCGTTAGGAACATGCTTAGAGAGCAAGAAGGTGGTTTTTTGGTCAGCGCTGTCGTTTAGTGCACGTGGCGTATGCTGTAAGTGGTCCAAGATTTCTTTTGCAGAGGCTGTCTGTACAATGATGCGTGTGGTAGCTAAGGACCACTGTCCCTTGTGGGCTGCTTCTAATTTTTACTATTATTACAACCACTTGTCTCTCTTTTCCTGACATAATATATTTGATTTGATTAATAAAATCAAATATTCCTATCAGGTGATCAAGACAGCAGTGTCATGACCATTTTTTTTGGATATTTTCTTTAATTCCTCGATTTTGTCATGGTGTACCCCACGTATTAGGTCATCTGGAGAGTATCCTCGGTGCAGGTCGGGTACCCCACCAAGTTAACTCTCAGCCATTAAAATCCCTTTATCAACACGTGGCACTTTATTTTAATTCCTTTATTTATTCCCCAAATAAATACGATTATTAAATAATTTATGTTTGAATCCATCTAAATTTATCACAATACGACAACTCATTTTTACTGCCTACCAACACATAAGTTGGCTATTTGAGGGAAAAGCCTGACCCAAGCTCATATTATTGTTAATAAGCCATGGCCGTTTAAAAGCCCATCTAAATGTGAATTGGTCAGACCTAAACATGCCCGGGCTAAGCTGGGATCTCCATTAATTTTTTAATAAAGTTTAAAAAAAACTTAATAAAGTAAAATACTTAGTTCTTTGTTGCCATAAATTAAATAAAATTCTTACATGTAAAGAAATGTGAATGGGAGAAAAAAATTAGTGAAAATAATTAAGTCAAAACCTCATAAAATAAGTAAATAGGCCAGTGCAGTAAAGGAGTAGATGATTAATAAGTGCATTAAACTCTCTGTTTTAGGCAACTTCTCGGGCTCTATCTTTCTAGAAAATATGCAAATTTATGATCCAGCAAAAATAAGACTCATCTTTTACTCAAGTGTTCTTCTAGCCTATCAATTACAACACCAACACCACTCGTTGCATCTCATCATTGACCTGACTGGGCAACCATATTCCCCTCATTTGGTTTATCTTCCAGCTTCAAGTAGAGAGTCATTTTTTTTCCAGCGGTTTTCTTTTTTTTTTTATTATTTTTTTAAATTTGTAGATTAGGGCTTTTTATAAAAGCTATTACTAAGGCCTATTTATAACGAGTTTAAATCGTATTCATGACTTAACCATGTAGGGCTGGGCTGATCGTGACTTTTTTTGCTAATCTTACCAACACAACCTTTTATTTAATCTTGAAATTTTTCTTTTAGAATTATTGTTGTTGTTTAACTCTGAGTAGAAATTTTTAGGATTAAATACTTCTAAGGTCAAGTTTTGGACTTTTAAGAATAAAAATTGAGGCACATTTTTCGAAAGTTAAATTATCTAAAAAGACTATTATTTATTTTACGATCTTATTTCATTTATTTCTTTTATAAAATAATTTTAAAAACTTGTTATTAAAGTAATTTTATAATTCTTAATAAAAGAAGGTTTTTAAAGTTAAGTTATAATTTTTAGTAAAAGCTCTAATGACAACTAAATAACTAATTTTTTTTAATAAAAACTTTACTCGAATAAATTATATTTGAAAAGTTCAACCAAACATAACATTAATGCTAAACAATATTTCTATTTAATAAATTGCAAAATTTAGGGACCTACATGATAAAATCCCCGCTAAATTTTCGTTACGCCCGAGCCTATATAAATAAATAAATAACCTATCTAAAATAATAAACTTTTTTTTAAGTAGTCCAATATTATTTTTTGTTGCGCGTGGTGTGTTGTAATGTCAATAGCAATATGCACACAACACTTAGCACATCATTTAGCACTGAACGGTGCGTTTTGAAGTAAATATAAATTGGTCACTGTAGCTTCAAGATGGTAAAACGCACACACTGTTGACAAACACATAAACTCTCTCGCTCTCTCCCTTCGTAAGCTTTGTACTGATAGCTTTAATTCATGAAAAAACAATCCACTTATTATGATTAACTTCAATCGATTAATTTTAATCTATTCATTGATGGCGTTTATGATAGCCAGTGAGACCGGATCGTGGTGAACAGCAGCTGGTCATATTGGTGAATGGAGCATGGGGGAGAGAGCGAAAGAGTAGATTTGTGGCGTGAGGGAGAAAGCAAGAGAGCAGATCTGTCGCGTGAGGGGGAAAGCGAGAGATCAGGTCTGTGCCGTGAGGGAGAGAGCGAGAGAGCAGGGCTGTGCCGTGAGGGAGAGGGCGAGAGAGCAGGTCTGTGCTTTGAGGGGGAGAGAGAGCGGGAAAGCGTGTGTGTGTTGACGATGCGTGTGCCATTTTGAAACTACAGTGACTAATTTATAGTTAGTTTGAAACGCACCGTTCGGTGCTAAATGATGTGCTAACTGTTGTATGAATCTCCTTTTCGGTTGTAACGTATGCATTACGGTTTCTTCAAGATAGGCTTTTACCTTTGTGAAAGTCAATTTTTTACCTAGTTTACGAGGCTTTCAATATATAATAGCTTGTTCTAATGATGATAGGGAAATGATGGGGCTGGTTAGTTTCGGGTTAAGCTAGTTTTGAATATAAGGAGAGGATGGACTTCGTGCCACGGAATGGATCAAAGAACTGAACACATTTCAAATACCACTCCCATTAATTTTGCATATATTGATTCTTGTCCAATCGAGGTGTATTAAGCCACAGATCTATGTTTGTGTTATGGATTAATGAAAAGCCTCTGCCATTCTATAGGTCTCTTTCTTTGAACTCTTAAGATATATCTACTCGATAATGAGGATTTTCGAAGTTTCCTTCGGCCGAGGAAGAGTTAGGGGCGTCAAACGGGGAAAAAAAATCAAGTTGAGATTTTTCTTTTTCATGTACCTAAGAGTTTTCTGAAACGCATATACATACAATTTCTTCACATTAGCACAAGATTGATACACAACATTTTCTTCGAAAGAAATAAGTACAAAAGAATGAGGACCTAATCTGAAAATCAACGCACTGGTGATTCTTAATGATCTCTCACTCAGTTACTGCAAAGTAGCAATATTCTCACCATGAATGTGTGTGTGTGTGCGAGTGAGGAGGAGGCATTGACTGTTTTAATCATCACAGCGCCTAAACATGACGAACATCTCCATGACTCAATAACACGGCCACAAACAGCGCAAACAATTGTTCTAGGTTTTCCTTACCAGTGCGTGGCAGCACAAGCTTGTGGCATCGATGTGGTGTGCGAAGCTGCAAAAGGTGATCCCTCATTTCTTTGGCTCCACTTGGTCTTTCCGTGCAGATTATACTCTTGCATGCAAGTTAAAAATGTAGCTCCCCTGGCACTTACCATCTCAGCTGAACCTCTGGCAAACACGGCCCACCCACCTTTACTGGACTCGTGCGTCAGCAACATTTTCATAATTTCCTGCATTACATGGTGGCCAGCCTCAACTGTTCTTCCTAGCTGAACTTTTGAGTACCACATGCTCTACAGAGTGACCTAAAAGAACCATATTGATGTTGAATTGAGTCTTGCCAGACGTGGCTCAGATTTTCCACAGCCATGGTATCGTTGTTCCTGCGGATGCGTTCCTTTGGGTTGCTCTTTCCCACATAAACCATGCATGCCTAGAGGAATCCCAGCAGCTTTAGCAACAGCATTTGTAGCTGTTGTAGAAATTTTCGGATCCATTCTATGTCCTCTCCTCCATAGAAGCAATTGTATCTACCTTCAGCCATCTGTTAAATCAAAAAAATAATTACAAATTCTATGTCCTCTCCTTTCTTGTCCTGCATTGATTTTTCTCTCGAACTGTCTTGGACCGTCAGTCTATGGATCTGGGCTTGCTTATACTGGATGATCCATTGAGTGGGAATTCGGGAGTCAGGGCCGTAGGCTTCCTTATCCGGGTCTATCCGTGAATCAAATGATGGTGTGGGATCATAAAGTTGTAAGTCAGGGTACACGAATGAACAAAGTAGTAAAATGAAATGACTAATGGGGCATACCATTGCTGACTCTGTCAAATTCAAAATAGAACTAGATTCAAGAATCTTAAGAGTATAACAATTCGAATTGACGAAAAGGACAATCATATTAACGATTGAGTAGTACTGAATCATCTTTATTCATCATCATTTCCTATCTATAATCAAAAGATACCAAGAAAATTAATGAAAAGGTTCTCATTGACAAAGCAAATTTTATCAAAACACTTTAATGTCCTCACCAAATTCCTTCTACAATGACACATTCATGAACCAAGACATATCCTTAGAGAAAAAGGATCAAACTTTTTGAACCATCTTACCCATAAACACAGATCTCATTCAAATATCATCCTCACACTAATCAAATTCATATCAATTAGAAACCCACCATAAAAAACACTTCAAGAAAGTTGGTAGACAAAGCAAGAAAGTACATACCTTGACAAATGGCCAATCCAATATGGCAAGTCAGCTACTTGATCAGGTTTTTTTTTGCAGAGAATCATACATAAAAAGGTAGAAATCTATAGAGAAATAGATGAAGGAATATATGGGTACGTTTGTTTACTTGGTGTCTGGATCTGAGTTTACTACATTCCCGCTCTTGAAAAGAAGTTCTTAAGAATTTGAAAATAAAAGGGTGGCGACATTGAACTTTTTCCGAAATTTAAACTTAAATCAGATTAAAACTTTTCTCATTAAATGTATAACATATACACATGCAGAAACTAGGATTTAAACTCAAGTAAGTAGTCAAATTAAACTACTTAAAAACTATTCAACCAAGCTCCTGGAGATTAAGTAAAGAGAATTGTGTTAATTTTATAAGAAATCTTATAAATTAAAACACACGATTGACCAAAAGGAGAAAACCAAAGGAATTAAATTCACTTACAAGTTCATAAATTCTTCTCTCTCTTTTCATTTTTATTCTTTTTCCTTTCTTTGTATACCTACTCTAGCCTTTTCAACAATTCCTCTACGACAAGGATCTTTCTTCTGTTCTTTTTTAAGCCAATTTTTTTCCTTTTACTAAATTTAGAAAACTACTGGAAAAAAAATTAGGAGACTGGAGAGGATCCTATTCTATTTCTCTCGCTTGTCCAACTGCATGACATTTTCTTTCGTTATTAATTGATAATTACTATTGACCTGTGATTAACTCAACTGCAATTTAATTAATCCTGTTTAAATTTAATGCATGCTGATCGTAATTAGCAAAAATGTAATTTGGTTTAATTTTCATCCCCATATGCTAAGGAATTACATACAGCTTACTGCCAGGTCAGCAGCTCAACTACGTTAGCAGAATCCCAGAGGGTTAGATTACTGCTGATGTGGATTGCCTAGTCAGCAAGGCAGTTACAGATTCTTGTTCCACGTGAGTTTGTTGCTTAGACTTTTCTACATAATTTTATTCATTCGATAACAGATTGAAATTCATTCATTTTCTCTAAGGTTCCTGCATTTTTTTAGTTCCCAGACAACATCTTAATTCAATCACTTAGGCTTTTGGTACGACTAATTAACACGATGATTGCCCATTACAAGTGTTGTCTCTTGGCTTCCTTATTTTCATTATTATTATCTTTTTCCTGTTAGCATGTATCAGGACAAACACAGCAGATATAAAGCTTGAAAGAAAAATTTTATTCAAATCAACACAAGATTGACACACAACAGATTCTTACATTAGAAAGTACAATAATAGAGGAAACATGAAAATCATCACTAAGGCTTCTTAATACTCTCACACTCAAATCTTATTATTGCAAACTTACAACCCAAAGGAGGCAATCTTACCATGGTATTAGTGATACTGCATCACACACAGGCACACATATAAATGTATATTTAGGCGGCATAATTATATGTGTGTATCGGCATTTGATGTTTACTCGTCACAGCAACGATACATGAGGAACTTCTCCATGACCCGTCCACATTCAGAGCAAATAATCCTTTCAGGTATCTTGCCAGCAGTGCCCGGAAGCACAAGCCTGTTGCAGTGATGTGGTGTGTGAAGCTGCCCAAGGTGATCCCTCATTGCTGGCATAAACCCCTTTGGCTCCACTTGGTCTTTCCACACGGTATTATACTCTTGCATGCAAGTTAAAAATATAGCTCCCTTGGCACTTGCCATCTCAGCTGAACCTCTGGCAAACACAGCCCATCCTCCTTCACTGGAGTCGTACGTCAGCATTCTCATAATTTCCTGCATTACATGGTCAGTCTCAGCATTTCTTCCCAGCTGAACTTTTGAGTACCACATGCTCTCCAGCCTGACCCAAAAGTACCAAATTGAAGTTAAGTCTTGCCAGATGTGGCTCAGATTTTCCGAAGCAATGGTATCATTGTTCCTGCGGACGCGGTCCTTTGGGTTGCTCTTGCCCACGTAAACCATGCCTAGAGGAATCCCAGCAGCTTTAGCAACAGCGTTTGTAGCTGTAGTAAATTTACGGATCCAGTCCATGTCCTCTCCTCCATACAAGCAAATGTATCTTCCTTCAGCCATCTGGTCAATTAAAAAAATAATAATAATAATTAGGATGCACAGAACTCTAGTTAAAGCAATTTGAGTGAAGAGGGAAGTAGTAGTAGTAGTACCCAGTTGAGAATCACTGGATCAAGACCATCAACCAACAATTCAAGTCTCCAAGTTTCCTCCCTCCATAAAGCTTCTTCCCTTGCAGTTGAAAAAGGGTGGGCCAAACTTCCCCAAATCCACATCATATGGAGGGCATTGGGACAAACAACCTTTCCATGCGGGTCTAGAACCACGAGGATAGGCTTCTTCCCAAATTGCCACTCCTCCTTGATGAATTGGATAACTGCTCTATCAATCAACGAAGGATGATACACTGTGTACCATGGCATGGCAGACTGCAGACTCTGAAATTGCTTTTGCTTGTTGTCTGTCCACGGCATGTTTGGGTCTACAATTGGGAGCCACACAACTTCATACTGACTTTCGTGCCTCGTTTGATGTTGCCTGGCCTCGCTGTACAACTGCTCGAGAATGATAACCTCTTCTTGTGAGATGTCAAGGTCTGATATCAGAAGCAACACCATTTTACGCCTTAGGACTTCAAGGTTCACCTATTTTTTCACGTAAAGAAACCAGAGCATTAACTTTAAGATGGAATTATTGTTAATTTCTTTATGAAACAGTCAGAATGATCAAGATCAAACCCTTGTCTTGGTGGCCCCATCAACAAGGGGCAGCAGGTCATCCTTTGGGTAAATTAATGCCCTGAGAATCCTCATGTTATCAATGTGTGACATTTCAAACAGAGTTTTGAGGTTGTGCAATGCTTCAAGATATTTCTTTTCATCTGCAACAAAAGTTGATTTCATAAATACCCAAGTTTTTGTTTTTCCCCCCCCCCCCCCCTCTATTTTGCTATATAATCTGCAATTTTACACTCACCTATGTACTTATGGCAGTTATGTAACAGACTTAATAGGTGGCTATGCATGTTGCTGAGCTTGTGAGCCAAGCTGGATAGCTCCCAAGCTTCTGTTGTTGATACCATGTGTCTGTCAGTCCAGAAAAAAGCCTTAGATTGATATTTATAGTTAAAGCATCCAATTTCTTAAAATTTGTGCAAAGAAATTTGTGGTGTGCTCAGGAAAGATTGCTAGATACATACTCGCGCCCGAACAGTGTAAGGCCAGTAAGTTGGGATGCGCAAGCCAAAATGCTTCTGATTGTCCAGTACACAGCAACTGGAATATGAGCACTGGCCGAGTAAAGCGCATCATTTTCGGCTGTAATGTATTGCGATGGTAGCTCATTGAACTGGACAATGCACTTGCTGACATCCACCATTGCTCTGACGAGGTTCTTAATAGCATCAAACTGTGGCTTTAACACATGCGTGTGCTCTAAGATTTCAGGCAATTGCTTAAGGATTGCCACAGCTTTGGCAAGTTGGTTGGTGGTGTAACTCTGAGCAACAAGCCAGAATTCCCCATAGGTCACTGCAAAAGCCGATAATGCCAGCGCCAATTTGGCATCCCATGAATAACTGCTCACCATGTTCAATATTGATAGCGCTGTCACGTGTGCATCTCCACCACCAGAGCATTTGCATGTAATCTGTCAATTGCATTAGTACGGCTTGTTAATTGATCACATACAGTTAAGGAAATATATAAAAATATAAGACCAAAAAATTCAGAATTTATAGTAACTAATGCATGATATAATTTAACCTCGCAGGAAATTCGATCAATGATATATGCCAGGACTTCAAGCATGCCCAGGGAGTCAGTTTGGTATGTCTTGTCCTCCAAAGCTTCTATAGATGCACGTGTTTCCTGCGAATTAAAGATCCAAAGTGCACTTTTTATTAATTACTCATCAGCAGGGCATTGTTTTAAATTGCTACAATATAATTGAGTAAAAGAGAAGAGCCAAAGCGGATATAGCAGTTAATTATATGAGACGACAACTAAAATTACCAGGTCGGAAATGGCACCGATGCTTGGGTCAGCAAGCTTGAAGATGCCCTCAACAATATGAATCAGTGGTTTGACTTCGATCGCGCGTCCATCGGGAAGATGGGTGCCCTGAACTTGCTTCAACAGTGTATTATCATCAGATGTTGTGAACCTGAATCTGTCGCCTTTCATCATTGGAGTCATCAGACCATGCTGTCTGCTAGCTGCAGGCAGTAGCTGTAAACTGGGAGTTGGTGTTGGCTTCGTGACTCCCAGCTGTGGCTGCATATGGCCCGGCGTTTGATGCTGCACTAAGTCCGTTGGAAGCTGCTGATGGCCGGCGGCGGTGTGTGGCTGTGCAGTGATTGGCTCTTGCAGCGGCTGACTCTGCATGTGTTGCGGGTGCTGCACGCTGGCGCCGGCAGCAGGGCCCTGCTGCATCCCCAACTGAGGCGGCTGCTGCTGCTGCTGCACATTGAATGCAGATGGTCTCTGAGTACCCATCCTCAGCGGCATGTTGGCAGTTGGTTGAGTACTCGTCAGTGGCACATTGGGTTGGTTGCTCATGACTGGCATGTTGGCCCCCGGAATTTGGCCAGCCCTCAATGGCACATTGCCTGTTGGTTGATTGCTCGCCATGTTGAGCTAGCTCTCTCTCTGCAAATGAAAATGAAAGTAAGAAATTGTTTGCTATATTATAAGAGGAACTCAATTGCTTTTGTTTTGTATTTCGCTTGCAACAAAACCATGGGCTATATATAACTACAAGAAGTGGAATAAAGGCCATTTGAATCAACTTCCTTGCTTTGAGAAGGGTTTTATCCATGGAACCTATAATTGTTACAATACAAATTTTAATCGCTTTAGCTTCTTTTATGAAGGCCCCACAAAATATCAGCTCCAAAGGTTACATGATGATATATTGATATATATTCTATTTGTCTAAATAAATTCTTTAATCATGGTCGCAAAACACGTGATTTGCGTATTGTTTGTGAAGAAAAATGGAGGGAAAAAAAAATATTAATGTGTCGTTCTTCCTTTGCAAGTGACATGGCTTTTGATGGTGATGATGAGAATAAAACAAAGTGAAAAGGAAGATATATATATGAGCTGTGACTTTGTTCTTTGCTTCTTTTCGTAGCTACAGAAAAGTTCTTCCTATATATATATATATATATATACACACACACACACCATTATACCTTGCTGACTTAATTAATTTAGTGCAGACTAGAAGCCTCTGAAAAGTGGAATCCATGCAAGGTACAATAAAAGAATCTGGTAATTTATGGCAATCTAAGAATCACATAGGGTTGCATTCAAATTTCAAACGTACGTCCCGCGAAGGACCATAATTATTTGCATAAAGAAAAGGACAAATTAATTAGCCATATATAGATAGAGGTAAGCATTCCAAATTTTCGTTTACTTCTGGGACATTCATGATTAAAATAAGAGAGAGCAGGCATGGCATACTCTCACCCTTAAGTTTGGGGGAAAAAAATCATACAATGACGAAGAAAGACATACACATTTATTTTGAAATTAATCAATTATTGTTGATGATGACTGGAATAAGTGGATGAAAGAATTTTGATTTAATATGCAACATTGCCTATGGTAAGTTATGATTGGTGGGTTCTATGTTGTGGGCTAACACGATTTAAAAGTGATTTCTAACTCTCAAGTTTAAGAGTATCTTGTTATATTATAACTCGGTGAGTCCGAGGTCGATCTACAGATAAATGAACTAATTTGTTTATTTAAGTTTATAAAAAAATAAAATTAAAAATTAAAAATATGCAATTTAATTTAAGAAAGATTATGAAATTGAATCAGTTAGGGTTATGGATCCACTCTTAGTAATAAATACAATTTAACAAATTCTTTTTCTTTTTATTTTATTTCCCAAAAGATTAATTGTATAAATTAAAATAATTTTTCCATTAATTTTATTATGGATTAAGAACTTAATGGGCCAAAACTCAACTTGTTTACAATAAGTCAAAATACTATTTTACCATATTTTATACTAAGATATTGAGAATTTATTGTGCCAAACTCTCATTTTTGTCTACAATAAATCAAAGTTTCAAAATATAAAATATGAATAAAATTAAATAGAAAATAATTTAATTTGTACAATTAAAAATAGAAATTGATTAAATCATATTTCTCTACTAAGATTTTCACGTCACCTTAACTACTAATATTTAGATAAACATATTTGAAATAAAGGAAATTATTAAAATTAAAAAACACATAATTAAAAAATAGATATTTGAAAATTGAAATAAAACTAATCTTATTTATTGAAAATATATTACAAAGAGAGATGAGAAGAAGAATTTGAGAGGAAAGAAAAGAAGAGAAGGTGGAGAGAGGTGTGTCCCCCTATTATACTAATACATGATTAATTTACACCACACAAATAAATAAAACTAATTACATCTTAACCTTACATTTGTCTCACTAATAAAACATAAACTTAACTTAATCCACTCAAGCACATCCAACACATTCTACTAACAATTACCATACCTAACATGATAAAAACTTATAATTTCACAATTACCACATTTACCGTGGTAAAAACTTAAAAATTTACAACAAAAGTCTCGGATCCTCCTCGACAATGACATAATTTCTCATATTTCCGGAATCCAAATTTGACATCCGTACATTTGTTTGGAGCCTTAAATTGCATGAAATTATTATTTTTACCTAATAAACACACAAAAATACACAAAATCAAATACTTAAAAAAATAATTAGAAATTCACAATATGTTACACAATTACAAATATAAATTACATTAACAACATAAAATAACATTTTTACTCCTTAATAAATATACAATTTTTAACACTAATCATGGGCTCCATGACCCCGAATCATAGTTTGTCACATGCAATGTTACACACTAAATCAACACTCCTAAGAGAAATATATTGGTTAATCTTTATTGGAACATTCTCATATCAGACTTTCCCTGAGCCAATTATTTGTTAAGCATTGAACTACTAATTGTTAAACAAAAGAAAGAAGTGAAAAATAAATCTTGTTAATGAAATAAACTCAGCACTTAATAATGGTCCCAAATCATCTAAATTTGATAAAATCCATATAAAATTTTTAAATTTTGTTTTTAGTCTTATATATTATTATTTTAATTAAATTATTATATGAATAATGAGGTCATCTGAAACGTGCTTAACTTAGACTTTTGATTATTTGAGGTAGTGGTTTACCATTCCCAACCTTTTAAAGTAGCAAAATGATAATAAAAGATATAAACATTTCATTTTTTACTCTAATTGATCAAATGATGAGCCACATTTTATAAAATTATAAGTAAAATGAAAAAAAAAATTCAATTTGGTCGAGTGACAGTTTTTCAAGTTTCAAAAATTCATTAGAAATCAAATCATCCATGTCTAATTATATATATGTCAAACTTTTCAACAACGACCTATCCGGAAATGGATTCGGAGTTCTAAGTCCACATTTCTCTTGCAAAACGGGCCAGAAGAAAGCAATGTTGTTACTAATTCTGACTTCAAAAAATTCCAAAAAAAAAAGACAACTAAATTTAAGTTAAATTAAATCTCTTGACATTATTTTGCAAAAACCCATTCAATCTAGTTGTCCTACATAAACTTTATGGTGGTGTTTGGATTGAAGAAAAATATGGAAATGAGAGGAAAAGAAAGTGGAAGAAAAGCAATGAGAGTAGATTGAAATTATTTTCTAATGTTTGATTTGTTACAAAATTAATAGGTTGGCAAAACATATAGATGAATCGTATTTGAATCGAATCATAAACGAATTAGGTCAAAACTCAGTTGTTTGGATTCGATTCATTTATTAAACAAATTGAAATCTCATGATTGGAATTCGATTCATTTATTAAATGAATATTCGTTTAATTTATCTAATTCATTTTGTAGAATTAATAAACGAATCGAATCATATATGGATTCTTTTACTATTCGTTTATCCTATAACAAATCTATAATGAATCAAATTAAATATAAATTCATTTACAAAAAAATAATTAATAAACAAAACATTAAGCAAAATAACATATAAAACGACTACAAATTTAACACAAAAAATTACAAACTTATTATCAATTATAATCACTATATTAGCCTTCAAACTTTAAATTTTTTTCATATATATTTACGGATAAATAAGTAATTTAATTAAATGAATAATAAAAGAATTTTAAAAAAATTATTCGTATTCGATTCGTTTATGACCCATTATTAAATGAATCATAAAAGAATAAATAAATCAATATCCTCAAACCCAGATTTGATTCGTTTAATTAGCAAATTGAATAGAATTCACTCATTTATTAAACAAATCAATTTTTTTCAAACTCAAACTCATTTAATCACATTGAGTCAAATCGAATAAATGAATCGTGACCCAAACTGTCACCCCTAAAAAATTTACAAAGAAAGGAAATCCTTGTTTGGATAATTTCACCCTTTAGTGTTAAACTATCAATATTTATCATAACTATAATTAAAAAAATTAAACAATAAATTTATTTAATATACTCTATTAGTAACTAATAAAAATTATTTTAAATAATACAATTATAGTTATAGTTAAATTCTATTTAGAAAGTTTATTAACATAATTTATTTTATAATTAATTTAATTTAATTTGTTTCTAAATAAATTATGATAAAATATAAATAATTTCTTAATTAATATATTATAATTTTAAAATTTTATTAAAAAAAAAACTGAGCTATCGTTGCTGCATGTTGCCGCCAGTCACCTTTGTACCATGTCATTTCAACTCAAGAATCAAATGAAAATTATCAGAAATTGACAATCTATAGATTGAAGAAACTTATTTAGTCAAAATACTTTATGTTTTCCGAATCTAGGAAAGTTAGATAGTTTTTAAACTTTTTTAACCGGGTTTGAAGAAAATACATCCATTTTTTCACTTCTATATAATGACATTGTTCGTCAGCCAGTGAGTTCAACGGTATTGGCACTAACATCTCACACACCAATGGCGACAACGACGACTTCTTGATGACTTAAATTTATATATTTTTTTGTAAATTAATTAAATAAATAAAATAATTTTATTAATTTTTTAAAATCATTTCTTTAACTATTGTTCATACAAAATTAATTATTTGTAAAATTAAATTGATAAAACAAATTGTAAATAATTATTATTTAATAGCAGTAATCAAGTGAATAAAAGATTGAAAATGTAATTTTGGATGTTTTGGCTTCCAATAGAAGAGGAATTTGAATTCATCACTCTTTAGCTTGTAATCTAAATTCTACATTTTAATGTATATTAAATTCCAATGGAAATTAAATTCCTATAAATTATGGTCAACCAAACATCAGAAACAAGAAAGAAATTCAAAATAATGTCCTCTCCTCCTTCCTCTCCTTCCGCCAAACACCACTTAAGCCATGTTTGGTTGCAAGAAAGAAGAAAGGAGGAGAATGAAGAGGAGGGGAAAAAAGAATAAGAGAAAGGAAATGAGGACACTTAGTTTGTGCATCACTAATAAATGATGATAAATAAGTAATGCTATACTTACATGGTCAGGACACTTAGTCTGCACATCAAATGGTATGACATCTTAGATGTTATTCACTAATAGATGATGTAAAATGACCATATTATTAGATAATAAAGTCAACCAACACATTATACATAGCAAGTAATAATTGTTGATGCGCAATTTGAGATACAAACTAAATAAGTTTCAAAAGTGGGACCAAACTATAGAATATTGTTTAAGTATGAATGTATTGTGTCTCTAGTAATGTATGTATATTATATCTCAATATTGTTTAGATGTATACATGAGTGCACTTTTTTGTTATTGTGTAGATGATATATTATGTAAATTGTATTAAATGTGTTGAGAGGATTAGTGGTCTTACCGTGTTATGTGACAAGATTACCATATTATTAAATGACTAATGCAATTTTAGATTTTAAGTTTTTGACACGATTATTAAATAATTTATGTTTGGATCCATCTAAATTTAACACGATACCATTACCCATTTTTGCTGCCTACCAACACATAAGTTGGCTATTTGTGGGAAAAGCTCGGCTCAATCTCATATTATTGTTAAAAAGCCAAGGCCCTTTAAAAGTCCATCCAAGTGTGATTTGGCTTAACTTAAACAGGCTTGGGCTGAACTTTGATCTCCATTAAATTTTTAATAAAGTAAAAAAACACTTAACAAAGTAAAATACTCAGTTCTTTTCTGTCATCAAATTAAATAAAATTCTTACATGTGAAGAAATTGAAAGGGAGAAAAAATTAGTGAAAACTATTAAGTCAAAACCTCATAAAATAAGTAGGTAGGCCAGTACAGTAAATGAGTAGATGATTAATAAATGCATCAAATTCTGTTTTAGGCAACACTTCGGTCTCTATCTTTCCAACAAATATGCAAATGTTCTTATCTGGAAAAAATAAGACTCATCTTTTACTCGAGTGTTCTTTAAGCCTACCAATTGCAGCACCAACACCACTCGTTGCATCCCGTCCTTAACCGACTGCGCAACCATATTCCCCTCATTCGCTTTATCTTCCAGCTTCAATTGGAGACTCATCTTTTTTTTTTGGCGGTCTTCTTTTTCTTTTAATTTTGTTTTTTTAATTTATAAATTAAAATAGATCTTGGCCTGAACTTTTTGTAAAAGCCATTACTCAAGCCCATTTATAACGGGCTTTAAATCATATTCATGACTTAACCATGCAGGTCGGGTTGATTCAGACTTTTTGGCTAATCCCACCAACACAACCTTTTATTTAATCTTAAAAACTTTTTTTATAGGATTATTGTTGTTGTTTAGTTTTGAAAGAATTTTTTAGGATTAAATGCCTCTAAGTTCAAATTTTAGACTTTTAAAAAAAAATTGAGGCACATTTTTAGAAAGTTAAATTATCTAAAAAGACTATTATTTATTTTTCAATCTTATTTCATTTATTTCTGTCATAAAATAACTTTAAAAACTTGTTTATTAAAGTAACTTTACAATTCTAAATAAAAGAATATTTTAAAGTTAAGTTATAGTTTTTAACAAAAGCTTTAATGACAATCAAATTATTATTTTTTAATAAAAACTTTACTCGGTTAAATTATAGTTGAAAAGTTGAACCAAACATAGCATTAATGGTAAATAATATTTTTATTTAATAAATTACAAAATTTAGGGACCTACATGATAAAATCCCTGCTAAAAATTAGCTAGGAAAGGAACTCACACAAGCAGCTACAAATTAAGTAGAAACAAAACATTTTTCCTCTTTATGTGATTAAAATAGGTTGTGTATCACAAATAAATAGACAAAAAATTAAACCAATAAAATACAAAGCAAAAACCAACCATAAAAAATACATATTTTTATGTGGAAAACCCAAAGCGGAAAAAACCACGGGACTGTAGTCTGATTTAATATTCCACTATATTAATTGAATTACAACACAAATGTTTTCTATATAATACTAGAGACTAACAACATCAAGAATCTCAATATTCTTGACTTACAGTAACAACCTAATATCTGTCTCTTTAACAAGTATGTACCTCAAATAGGGGTGCCAAAAAAAAAATGAAAAAGCCCACCAAGCGATACCAAAAATTACAAAGTACATATTTGGGCATAAGAAAACTGGTTTTTAAATTTATGAAGAAAAAATAAATTTAATTTAAATAAAAAAGAAAAAACTCAAAATATTAAATTAATTTAATTTTTTATATTAGTATTTGTTATTTTATTAGGTTGTATTACTAATATTTTATGTATTGGACTACTATTCTATTTATATATTAGATGATTATCTTTAATTTAAATATTTTTTTCTTAATTTAAAAAATATTTTATAATTAATTTTAAAAAAAAACCGTTTAGTTCAAGTTTGGACAAATTTTTGACTTCGTTTGAATAATGTTTAAAATCCCTAATCTCAAACAATAGTCAACGAGATGATAAAATAAAAATCAAGACCAATAGGATTATAGAGGGAAATGGCAAGAACTTACCCTCAAAATTTAGGAGAAAATAGAGTTAAAATAACTTTCGAATCGTGTAATTAAAGATTAACAAACCTTGCACCCAATTATAAACTCACGCCCCTATCTCTTCTCTCTCTCTCTCTCTCTCTCTCTCCTTTTCTTCGTTTTTTTTCCCAATGTCAACGGCCACTTAGTGCTTTCAAAGCCTAAATTTCATCGAAAATTTCATCTAACACCTTCCAAGATTTCTATAATTATTTAAATGCCTAACATATTAGTACGGAATCATGATTCTCTCTTGATCTGATCATATCTTGATCAAATAACTTAATTGCTGATTAGTTAGTAATAAAAAAATAAAAAAAAAATAAAATAAATTAAATCGTACCCATATTCTACCACTACAAAATACATAACAGAAGATCTTGAAAAGTTTCCCAGAACTCAAATAAAGAGATATCCTATTACTAGTACATGTACCCCCCAAATAATATGGGCCCGGAGTTGCGCTACTCAGATACACAACAACGATACATGACGAACTTCTCCATGACACGGCCACAGTCAGGGCAAATAATCCTTCCAGGTATATTGCCAGCAGTGCCCAGAAGCACAAACCTGTTGCAGTGATGTGATGTGTGAAGCTGCGCAAGGTGATCCCTTATTGCTGGCATAAACCCCTTTGACTCCACTTGGTCTTTCCACACAGTATTATACTCTTGCATGCAAGTTAAAAATATAGCTCCCTTGGCACTCGCCATCTCAGCTGAACCTCTGGCAAACACAGCCCATCCTCCTTCACTGGAGTCGTATGTCAGCATTCTCATAATTTCCTGCATTACATGGTCAGACTCAACGGTTCTTCCCAGCTGAACTTTTGAGTACCACATGCTCTCCAGCCTGACCCAAAAGTACCAAATTGAAGTTAAGTCTTGCCAGATGTGGCTCAGATTTTCCAAAGCAATGGTCTCATTGTTCCTGCGGACGCGGTCCTTTGGGTTGCTCTTGCCCACATAAACCATGCCTAGAGGAATCCCAGCAGCTTTAGCAACAGCGTTTGTAGCCGTAGTAAATTTTCGGATCCAGTCCATGTCCTCTCCTCCATACAAGCAAACGTATCTTCCTTTAGCCATCTGGTCAATCAAAAAAATAATAATAATAATTAGGATGCACAGAACTCTAGTTAAAGCAATTTGAGTGAAGTAGTAGTAGTAGTAGTAGTAGTACCCAGTTGAGAATCACTGGATCAAGACCATCAACCAACAATTCAAGTCTCCAAGTTTCCTCCCTCCATAAAGCTTCTTCCATTGCAGTTGAAAAAGGGTAGGCCAAACTTCCCCAAATCCACATCATATGGAGGGCATTGGGACGAACAACCTTTCCATGAGGGTCTAGAACCACGAGGATAGGCTTCTTCCCAAATTGCCACTCCTCCTTGATGAATTGGATAACTGCTCTATCAATCAACGAAGGATGATACACTGTGTACCATGGCATGGCAGACTGCAGACTCTGAAATTGCTTTTCCTTGTTGTCTGTCCACGGCATGTTTGGGTCTACAATTGAGAGCCATACAACTTCATACGGACTTTCGTGCCTCGTTTGATGTAGCCTGGCCTCGCTGTACAGCTGCTCGAGAATGACAACCTCTTCTTGCCAGATGTCAAGGTCTGATATCAGAAGCAGCGCCATTTTACGCCTTAGGACTTCAAGGTTCACCTATTTTTTCACGTAAAGAAACCAGAGCATTAACTTTTAAGATGGAGTTATTGTTATATCTTTGTAAAACAGTTAAAAAAATTAAGATCAAACCCTTGTCTTGGTGGCTCCATCAACAAGGGGCAGCAGGCCATCCTTGGGGTAAATTAATGCCCTGAGAATCCTCATGTTATCAATGTGTGACATTTCAAACAGAGTTTTGAGGTTGTGCAATGCTTCAAGATATTTCTTTTCATCTGCAACAAAAGTTGATTTCATAAATACCCAAGTTTTTGTTTTTTTCCCCCCCTCTATATTGCTATATAATCTGCAAGTTTACACTCACCTATGTACTTGTGGCAGTTATGTAACAGACTTAATAGGTGGCTATGCATGTTGCTGAGCTTGTGAGCCAAGCTGGATAGCTCCCAAGCTTCTGTTGTTGATACCATGTGTCTGTCAGTCCAGAAAAAAGCCTTAGATTGATATTTATGGTTAAAGCATTCAATTTTTTAAAATTTGTGGAAAGAAATTTGTGGTATGCTCAGGAAAGATTGCTAGATACTTACTCGCGCCCGGACAGTGTAAGGCCAGTAAAATGGGATGCGCAAGCCAAAATGCTTCTGATTGTCCAGTATACAGCAACTGGAATATGATTACTGGCCGAGTAAAGCGCATCGTTTTCGGCTGTAATGTATTGCGATGGTAGCTTACTGAACTGGATAATGCACTTGCTGACATCCACCATTGCTCTGACGTAGTTCTTAATAGCATCAAACTGTGGGTTTAACACATGCGTGTGCTGTAAGATTACGGGCAATTGCTTAAGGATTGCCACTGCTTTGGCAAGTGGGTTGGTGGTGTAACTCTGAGCAACAAGCCGGAATTCCCCATAGGTCACAGATAAAGCCGATAATGCCAGCGCCAATTTGGCATCCCACGAATAACTGGTCACAATGTTCAATATTGATATCGCTGTCACGTGTGCACGTCCATCACCAAAGCGTTTGCTTGTAATCTGTCAATTGTATTAGTACGGCTTGTTAATTGATCACATACATTTATGAAAATATATAAAAGTAGAAGACAAAAAGATTCAGAATTTGTAGTAACTAATGCATGATATAATTTAACCTCGCGGGAAATTGGATCAGTGACATGTGTCGGGACTTCAAGCATGCCCATGGAGGCACTTTGGTATGTCCTGTCCTCCAAAGGTTCTACAGGTGCACGTGTTTCCTGCGAATTAAAGATCCAATGTGCACTTTTTATTAATTACTCATCAGCAGGGCATTGTTTTAAATCGCTACAATATAATTGAGTAAAAGAGAAGAGCCAAAGCAGATATAGCAGTTAATTATGAAAAGACAACTAAGATTACCAGGTCGGAAATGGCACCGATGCTTGGGTCAGCAAGCTCGAAGATGCCCTCAACAATATGAATCAGTGGTTTGACTTCGATCACGGGGCCATCGGGAAGATGGGTGCTCTGAACTTGCTTCAACAGTGTATTATCATGAGATGTGAACCTGAATCTGTCGCCTCTCATCACTGGAATCATCAGACCATGCTGTCTGCTAGCCGCGGGCGGCAGCTGTAAACTGCGAGTTGGTGTTGGCTTCGGGACTCCCAGATGTGGCTGCATATGGCCCGGCGTTTGATGCTGCACTAAGTTCGTCGGGGGCTGCTGATGGCCGAAGGCGATGTGTGGCTGTGAAGTGGTTGGCTCTTGTTGCAGCAGCTGACTCTGCATGTGTTGCGGGTGCTGCATGCTGGCGCCGGCAGCAGGGCTATGCTGCATCCCCAGCTGAGGCTGCTGCTGTTGCTGCACATTGAATGCAGATGGTCTCTGAGTACCCATCCTCAGCGGCATGTTAGCTGTTGGTTGAGTTCTCGTCAGTGGCACATTGGGTTGGTTGCTCATGAGTGGCATGTTGCTCCAAGGAATTTGGTCATCCCTCGATGGCAAATTGCCAGCTGGTTGACGTCGAGTGCCGGGCATATTCTCTCTGCAATTTAAAATGAAAGAAAGAATTGTTTGCTATATTATAAGAGGAAATCAATTGCTGTTGTTTTGTATTTCGCTTGCAACAAAACCATGGGCTGTATATAACTACAGGAAGTGGGATAAAGGCTATTTGAATCAATTTCCTTGCTTTCAAAAGGGTTTTATCCATGGAACCTATAATTGTTCCAATGCAAATTTAATCCCTTTAGTTTCTTTAATAAAGGCCCACAAAATATCAGCTCCAAAGGTTACATCATGACATATTGATATATGGTCCCAAAACACGTGATTTGCGTATTGTTTGTGAAGAAAAATGGGAGGAAAAAAAAGTATTGATGTTTCGTTCTTCCTTAGCAAGTGACGTGGCTTTTGATGATGAAGATGAGAATAAAACAAAGTGAAAAGGAAGATATATATATATGTATATGAGGGGTGACTTTGTTCTTTGCTTCTTTTCATAACTAGGAAAAGTTCTTCCTGTATATATACCTTGCTGACTTGATTAATTTAGTGCAGACTAGAAGCCTTTGAAAGGTGGAATCCATGCAAGGTTCAATCAAAGGATCTGGTAATTTATGACAATTTAAGAATCACGTAGGGTTTCATTCAAACGTACGTCTCATGAAGTGGGACAATTTAAAAGTAATTTTTAACTCCTAAGTATAAGAGTGTTTTATCGTATTATAACTCGGTGAGTTCGAGGTCGATCCACAGAAAAAAAAAATTAATTTGTTTATTTTATTTTATCTAAAAATTAAAATTAAAACTTGAATATAAACAACTTAATTTAAATGAAACTATGAAATTGAACTAGTTAGGGTTGTGGATCCACTCTTAGTAATAAATAAAACTTAATAAAAATTTTTTGCCATTTTTTTTAGATTTATTGCCCAAAAGATTAATTATATAAATTATTAATATTTTCCCTTTAATTTTATGATGTATTAAGTATTTATTGTGCCAAAATTTAATTTGTCTACAATAAGTCAAAATACCATTTTACCATACCTTATATTAAGATATTAAGAATTTATTGTGCCAAAATCTCTTTGTTTGTCTACAATAAATCAAAATTTCAAAATATAAAATATGTATAAAATTAAATAGAAAATAATTTAATTTATAAAATTAAAAATAGAATTTGATTAAATCATATTTATTTCCTAAGAGTTTCACCTTACCCTAACTAATATTATTTAGTTAAGCATAATTGAAATAAAAAGAGTTATTAAAATTAAATTACTTATAATTAAAAGTATTGAAAATAAAACTAAATTTATTTATAAAATTAATTATACAAAATATTAAAAACACACCTGAAAATCAAGATTACAGGGAGATGAAGAGAATTTGAGAAGAAGAGAGATGTAGAGAGATGATTAAAAACACAAAAATAAGGCTCTATTTATAGAAAAATAAATTCATAATCCAATGTTTTATGGTCCATCATAAGCTTCATGCATGCGCTCCTCACAACCTTTAGATCAAGATCCAACAGCTGGTCAAACTTCAAAAGTCAACATCACATGTGGCATCGTTTGACTCATCCAATTTGACCAAAGAACGGTTGAGATTTGGCAGTTAATGGGTGGATCGGGTCGACCCGAATACAAAGATTTGAATCCTACAACTTGCTTCACTAACCATCGCACAATCATGAATGAATGGTTGAGATTTAGTCAAAATTGTCTATCTCATGCACTCATTCATTTCATTTATCATCCGTCGTTGGTCAACAGAAAAAGTCAACTTTTTTTACACAAGCCCAATTTTAAGCTAATCTTAACTGATCTTAAGATTTTTGGACCTCCAGAATCCAAATTTGACCTCCGTTTATTTGTTTGGAGCATCAAATTACGTGAAATTAATATTTTACCTAATAAATATACAAAATACACAAAATTAGATATATTTAAAACATAATTAATAATTCCTAATATATTGCATAAACACAAATATAAATTATAATATAAGCACAAAATAACATTATTATCACTTGATAATTAAACAATTTTTAACACTAATCATGAAGGACCATAATTATTTGCATAAAGAAAAGGAAAAATTAATTAGCCATATATAGATGGCGGTAAGAATTCTAAATTTTCGTTTACTTCTGAGACATGCATGATTAAAATAAGAGAGAGCAGGCATACTCTCACTCTTAAGTATGGGAAAAAAATCATAAAATAAAGAAGAAAGACTTACACATTTATTTTGAAATTAATCAATTATTGTTGATGATGACTAGAATAAGTGGGTGAAAGAATTCTGATTTAGTGTGCAACATTTCGTGTGGTAAGTTGCGATTGGTGGGTTATGTGCTGGGCTCCATGACCCCCAAATCATGGTTTATCACACGCGATGTTACACACTAAATCAACAATCCTAAGATTGGTTAATCTTATTGGAACATTCTCATATCAGACTTCTCCTGAGCTGATTATTTTGTTAAACATTGAATTATTAGTTGTTAAAGAAAAGAAAGAAGTGAAAAATAAATCTTGTTAATGAAATAAACTCGGCACTTAATCATGGTTCCAAATCATCTAAATTTGATAAATCCATATAAAATTTTTAGATTTTTTTTTGTCTTATATATCATTATTTTAATTAAATTATTGTATGAATAATGAGCTAGAATAAAAAGTGCTTAATTTAGACTTTTTGATCACTTGAGGCAATTGTTTACCATTCCCAATCTTTTAAAGTAGCAAAATGATAATAAGATATATCAACGTTTCGTTTTTTAATCTAATTGATCAAATCACAAGCCACATTTTATCAGATTATAAGTAAAATTAAGAATAAAAGATATCAATTTAGTCGAGTGACGTTCTTTCAAGTTTCAAAAATTCATTAGAAATCAAATCATCCATGTCTAATTATATGTATGTCAAACTTTTCAACAACGACCTATCTAGAAATGGATTTGGAGTTCTGAGTCCACATTCCTCTTGCAAAACAAGCCAAAAGAGAACGATATTGTTATTAATTCTTTTTTTAATTACATGAGACTATTGCTCAAGAGTACAACTCATATTACATGAAATTACAATTGATATTTATAAATCAGACTATTATTGAGACTAGTTTACATTAATTCTTATGAAGCACTGCCTAGATTTTTACCCTCTCTAATATTCGAAGGACGTCTACTCCACTCACATTTCGAAAAGGAGAAGACTGTCTTCACTCAAATTGAAGAATGAAATTAAACCCACACAATGCGTTGTGGGAACTCAAACCCAAAACCTCTCAATTATAAGGCTTGGGTTCTAACCAACAGGCTAAAGCCTAGTGGCTGATGTTGTTATTAATTCTGACTTCAAACAATTTCAAAAAAAAAAAGACAATTAACTTTAAATTAAATTAAATCTCTTGACATTATTTTGCAAAAACCCATTCAATTTAGTTGTCCTACATAAACTTTAAGGTGGTGTTTGGATTGAAGAAAAATACGAAAATGAGAGGAAAGGAAAGTGGAAGAAAAGCGAGGAGAGTACATTGAAATTCTTTTCTAATGTTTGATTTGTTACAAAAGTAATAAGATGACAAAACAAATAGACGAATCGTATTTGAATCGAATCATAAATGAATTATATCAAAACTTTGTTGTTCAAATTTGATTCGTTTATTAAACGAATTGAAATCTCAAAATTTGAATTCGATTAGTTTATTAAACGAATATTCGTTTGATTTATTTAATTCCTTTAGTAGAATTAATTTTTTAATAAAGTAAAATTACCATACTATTAGATAGATAATAAAGTCAACCAACACATTATGCATGGCAAGTAATAATTGTTGATGCATAATTTGAGATACAAACTAAATAAGTTTGGAAAGTGGGACCAAACTACAAAATATTGTTTAACTATGAATGTATTGTGTCTCTAGTAATGTATGTATGTTGATTAGAAATTCAAATGCTATTAGTGTCAATGTGCAAGTGTAGACAACAAGTAATATAATTATAAGTATTCAAGATCATCTCCACAAGGATTGATGTTATCAGACTTGCTACAGCAATTTTAATAGTGTAGATTTTGTTCTAAATTAAAATCAAACAATTAATGAAACTAATATATTAATTAAAATAAAAAAGCAATAAATAAAGTGCAACAAAGTAAATTATTACGTCAAACTCAAGGATAAAACCAATGGGAATATAGAGCAGTTGAGTGAATAAACTCTTTTAATGGTTTTGACTATTTTTCTAATGTTTGGCTCGGTTGCTACAACATCTGCTACAGCGCTGGGTAGAATCCTTATGTATCCTCAGTTGTCGCATGTTGAATATCTTATATCTATATGCAACATAGCAGTAATCAGTTGTTATGCCAATATAAGATAGAGCATTACACGTTTAGGTTCTATTTACCTTACAAGGTAAATCTATATGTCTAGTTCATCACTAATTTTAGATTAAGCATGACCCTTTTGGGATCAAGCAAAACTTAATCTAGAAAACTCAATCTAAAACCAAGTATTGCTCTGATATGTTCCACTAAGATAGGCCGTTTTGTTATTCTCCCTTAGCTAATATCATTAAATGGGTGATCAACCGAAATAATGAATATAAAAAAAAAAACTATCAAAACAAAATGTTACAGCAAACATGCAGCAACTCATATTTTTAGTCAATAAACCATCAAGATTGTTTATCAAACACATCCTCATGAATAAAAAGTAAACAAGAAAACAAGAGAAGAATAAAAATGACTGAGTTCCTTATTTATTTCTGCAGATTCTCCTCTTGTGCAGCCCTCAATCTCTCTATTGAATCATGTTTTTCTTTTGTTTCTTTGTGTTTTTCTCCTTGGGTGACGGTTCTCCTTTTCCTTATGATGTGTGCTTCTTTTATAGTTGAAAATTAGGGTAAACAGAAGCCTAGGTCGCGCATAAGTCAGATTAGGAAACTGCATATCGCAATTCTGCAATTATCCCGCGCAGAATTTTCTATGTCGTTGTTCCAGGATTGCTACAGCAACTGCACTGTTCCAGATTTGTTTTAATTCTTTTATAGCCAAGTTCTTTTCCATCTTTTACAAGCCTATTGCATCAGCATTCCTTCCTTGAAATTTGGGCTTCCGGACACCTACAATATGCATATGATTTAACACACAAATTGTTCTAAATCAAACAAAATTTATTACGAATAAACTAAGATGAATGTTTATGCAAAATATAACAAAAATACAATGAAAACACATTAATTACTCTCTAAGTATTATTGATTTAAGTCTAAAAGTGTCATGATAACTCTTATTTCATAGAGTTATCAATGTACATTATATCTCAATATTGTTTAAATATATACATGAGTGCACTTTGTGTTATTGTGTAGATGATATATTATGTAAACTGTATTAAATGTGTATTGCGAGGATTAATGGTCTTATTGTGTTATGTGACAAGATTACCATATTATTAAATGACTAATGCAAATTTAGGTTTTAATTTTTTGACACTATTATTAAAGTATTTATGTTTGGATCCATATAAATTTAACACGATGCCATAACCTATTTTTGCCACCTATTAACATATAAGTTGGCTATTTATGGGAAAAGTCCGGTCCAATCTCACATTATTGTTAAAAAGCCTAAATCCTTTAAAAGTCCATCCAAGTGTGAATTGGCTTGGCCTAAACAGGTTTGGACTGAACTTGAATCTCCATTCATTTTTTAATAAAGTAAAAAAAAAACACTTAACAAAGTAAAATACTTAGTTCTTTTTTGCCATCAAATTAAATAAAATTCTTACATGTGAAGAAATCGAAAGGAGAAAAAATTAGTGAAAACTATTAAGTCAACACCTCATAAAATAAGTAGGTAGGCCAGTACAGTAAAGGAGTAGATGATTAATAAATGCATCAAATTCTATTTTAGGAAACTCATTGGTCTCTATCTTTCCAGCAAATATGCAAATGTTTTGATCCGACAAAAATAAGACTCATCTTTTACTCTAGTGTTCTTCAAGCCTACCAATTGCAGCACTAACACCACTCATTGCATCCCGTCCCTAACCTGATTGGGCAACTATATTCCCCTCATTTGCTTTATCTTCTAGCTTCAATTGGAGATTCGTCTTTTTTTTTACGGTTTTCTTTTTCTTTTAATTTTTGTTAATTTATAAATTAAAGATAAATCTTGAATTTTTTTGTAAAAGTTATTATCCAGGCTCATTCATAACGGGCTTTAAATCATATTCATTACTTAACCATGCGAGCCAGGCTGATTCAGACTTTTTTTTTCTTTGCTAATCCTACCAACACAACCTTTTTTTTAGTTTATTTAATCTTAAAAACTTCTTTTTAGAGAACTATTGTTGTTGTTTACTTTTGACTAGAATTTTTTAGGATTAAATTTGTTCATTTTGAAAACTTAAGGAAGTATGCTCTGCACTTGCCTTCCAGTAAGGATCCTGTGCATCAGAAAACTTATGATGATTTCTTAAACGGTTTGGTACCTTGTTTTAAAGACTAAGGAAGGTCTGATACCATTTAGTTTAGACGATTTCTAAAAAGGTCATATAACCCAAAAATAGACATTCCTTAGTCTTTAAAACAGGGTACCAAACCGTTTAAGAAAATCATACTTCCTTAAGTTTTCAAAATAAACAAATTTAATTCTGTATTCTTTTCCTTTCTCTAGAACTTCATTTGCAGAGAGAGAATAAAGAGTTTAGAAATTCATAGCTTAGGAAACACACGAGAGTTTATTTCTGGAAAACTTTTATATCTTACAAAGGAGGGGAGAATTCTTTATATAGGAGAATTCTCGGGGAAGATAGGACAGGATCCCTATCTTTTACAAAGAAAAAGTAAAAGACAATTATGACAACTTTAATTATTACAAAGGACAAAGTGTGCTTTAATAATTAAAGCATGACTTTGACAAAAGCAAAAGCTTAAAGTAAAAGTAAGCCTCAATAATTATACAGGACAAAACCATAAAGTAAAGCATAATTATTACAACAAGACAAACTACTTTATGGAGAGCGGAGATTCATGTAGTCATCTTCGGATGAGCTTTCAATTTCATCTGGGTCGGTGTCACGGTTGCTTTTTGGGAAAAAGGTTTTCCAGAGTAGATTAGAGTTCATTGTCAAGGACAGTTGGGTGAGGTGTTGTAAACCATTCGTATACTCGGTCTTGAGTCCAAAAGAGATTTGTTTCGGGATGCTGAAAGTATGGCCTGTGAATAATGAATACTGATGTGAACAGTTGGGCTTCAGAGGCAGGCATACGTTCAAGATTGGAAATTTATGACAGTTGCTGGAGTTTCTTTCTCCACCATGGGATGGGAGAAAACCATTCGAGTAATGTCCAGGTAAGAGAGGTGGCTTTGTCAGGATTGAAGAGAGTTTCCAAAGTGGGGGCTATTGGTAGTGCTTTTGTGTGTCAGAAAATTGTCCACTAGCGTAAGCGATAAAGTGTTCTTTTTCGTTGATTTCTTCGAGGAGGATGGCACCCCATGATTCATCACTTGCATCTGTCTGTAGGATGCGCTTTCGATCAGTAATCAATTTTAAGGGAGGCGGATTTTGCGCAATCTGCTTTAGTGTAGTGACAGCAGTTGTGTGGTCAGTATTCCATTTTGGGGGCTTCTTTTTCAATAAAGCCGAGAGATGATGAGTGTAATAATCCACATGTGGGATGAAATCTCTTATGTAATTGATAATGCCGAGAAACTATTGAACTTACTTTTTGGAAAGGTGTTGATCTGGAAAGTGAAGCAATTCTTGGGCAATGTGCTGGCCTGGCTGGTAATGGCCGTCTTTGATGATCATACCAAGGAATTCAATGTTATCCGTGGCAATGGTGCTTTTCTTGGCGGGAAGCATGATTCCATGAATTTGGACAATATCATAAAAGTGAGTTAACAGCTGGCGATGTTCATCATGTGATCCTGAAAAAAGCAAAATATCATCAATGTAAATCAATGCATGATGCAGAATAGGTTGGAAGATGTTGACCATGGACTTTTGGAAAATAGATGGGGCAGTTTTGAGGCCAAAAGGGAGGACTGTCCATTGAAAATGAGCATTTGGGATACAAAAGGCAGTTTTGTAACGTTCAGAGGGTTTAATGCCTAATTGCCAAAAACATGATTTTAAATCAAATTTGGAAAAGATTTGGGCATTTTTTAGAAAAGTAAACATGCTTTGCCGTCGGGGTAAATGAAACTTGTCATCTTGCAAAAACATATTGAGTGGTTGGTAGTCAATGACTAAGCATTTCTTTCCTCGGACAATTTCAGAATGCTTTTCAACATAAAAGGCTTGGCAAGCCCATTGAGAATTTGTGGGCTTAATGAGACATTGGGTTAAAAGTTGGGAACATTCCTTTTGGGCTAGGAGTAGGTCAGAAGGACTCATTCCTGGATGAGTAGCTTTGGTCGGGTTAATGTCTTCATTTAGTTTGAAGGGTAACTTAATGAAGAAAGACTTATTTTTCCACAAGGGATTTGGATGGGTGAACTCAGAATGAGACTCTGGACAAAAACTCAAAAGCTGGGTTGACATATCCTGATATGACTGGGGAGTTTCAGACAAATTGTAGAGTTTCAGAATGTCTGTGAATGGTTTGAACATGGACTTGACTCGGATTCCAGTGGGAATGATTTGGAGGTGTTTGATTTGGTGAAGGATGTCAAATCCTAACAAGATATCCTTATTAGGAAGAGTTGAACCAATAACCTTGGTCCAAATGACACAATTTGGGAAAATTTGAATGCCAATGGGTTTGGTGGTAATCAAAGAGGTGGTGAATAATTTGCCATTAACAGCTATGAAGTTTTCTTCATATTTTGTCCAGTATTCAGGTGGAAGAATATTGGGGTTTAACATGCTGCGTTGGGCGCCAGTGTCTATGAGACCAATTGCTGGAATGGGCCTTTGGAATTTTGAGGGCAAAATGTGGAGTTTGATGGAGGGAATAGGAACAGTAGTGTCGACGAATCGCTTGTGAAAAATAACTTGGGGGATCGAGTCATCAGAGGAGTTTCGCAGTGCGAACACGGTTTCATCATTGGGTTCATCTTGTTCAGAGAAATAGAATTCCAGTTCATCATTGTCTGGAGAGTAATCGGTAGTGGCTTGAAGATGCTCGACTAGCCGGATGGATTTTTCTCTTTTGTTGGGACAATATTTGGCATAGTGGCCTTTTTTCTTGCAGATGAAACATCTACTTGAGTGCTTTCGTTTGAATTCTCTGGAAGAGGATGATTTCTTTCTGAAAAATCTGTAGGGCTTTCTGGATCTGCGACGTCTTGATGAAAAGTCTGGAGAATTGACGCATTGGAGGAGAATACGAGTGATGTGAAGGAGATGAGAGAACAGATCAATAAAATTGTAGATTTAGTAGAGTTCCTAAAGAATTATTGTAACTTATGTCTTGCTGAGGTTGACATTGTAAGCTAGACAATTTTCAAATATGGCTCCATGGTTTCTTTAATGAATGACTCTGCCTTTTTGAAAGAATTACTGCCATATGTCGTTATCATTCCTCTTGTACTGGAGAAGATTTTATGGTATGATTTACACTCTGAAACTACCAAAAAAAAAAAAGTTTGGATAATTTTGCCTACAGAAAATACCCCACAGCAAGAATCCCGGTGAGCAAAACCAAATGTCCAAATTCTTTATTACATTGTTATAGTTATATATTCAGTATGTAATTGACTATTTTCTAAAATTCTTAGCGGAGACTGCGGTGTATTTGTTTGGTGTTACCTGGAGACACTTGCACGTGGTGAAGATATTCAAACTAATTGTACGCTTGCACATGTCTATTCTTATCGAAAGCAACTAGCCGAAAGACTTTTCTATGACTAGTCATTACTTTCGGAGAATACCTAACTAGTGAGTATTGTTTTTTGAAATGAAGTCATTGCTTGTGGAAATGGTTTGTTAATAGTTTGGTGTAGTAAAATGAAGTCTATGTTCCCATTACTGTTAAAGATCCTGGGCTGTTAATAGGAAAAATTAATTAAAGTGCTTTTTCAAGCAACCTTTGATATATTTCCCATGAAATTTTTGAATTTATTAAGAGCTGTTCCTTGACATTTGATTTATTTTTATTATTTCTAAATAGCTGAGTATTGTTTTTTGAAATTTTATAGGCCTTGACGTTTTTGAAATTTTGATGAGATTTTAGCAACTCGCCATTTTTTAGAATGAAAGGAATTTTGTTTCCAGATTGATGGGTAAAAAGTTCATCATCTCTCCAGGATATATATATTTTAACATCATTTATGTAATTAAATTTTTGTTTCTTGTCAATAGAATATACACATTACATTAAGTTTAATTAGGCTCACAATAGGGGACAATAAATTGGAATGGTGCAGATGTCTTTACCTTGTAGAACGTCATTACTTAGAGAGATCCTAAATTTCCAATCATAAGCCATGGTAAGTCATGGTATGTCTAGTTATGAGTTCTTAGTGGAAACCCTTTGATCACTGCAAATGGTGTTCTTCTGTGTATTTAATTATAGTCAATCTCCTCTAATTGATATGCTTTGTTCCTAATTGTTTTCATGGAATTATCATATGCAGGCAGTCCTCATGTATGCATGTATGCTTGGGCAAAGGAAGAAAGCACTTTCAAGATCAAAAAAGAATAAAATGGTTGTAATATATTTAATTGCGATATTCATTAGTGTATCATATCCAAATATTAAAAAATCTCGAGATAACTTTGTTTATTTATACTAATGAATCTAATCATTTCTCGAAATGTTGGACATGCAAATTTAGTGAACTTGCTATAATTTATGAACCTAATTAACTGTGAGTACATATTATACCATATAAAATACCATATATTTAACCGTTACTAAGAAATGTTTATATGCTTGCCCATAACTAGTATTTATAAACTGACTAAACAAAAAAGCTTTTTAAATGAAATCATTTAAGTTTGATTCCCCCTTATTGAAAAAGAGGATAAATCAACATTAACATGATACATAAATTGGAAACTAGAAAAATTAAGTTCTTTCATAATACAACAAATTTCAGTTGAAAAATTAAGTTCTTTCATATTGCAACAAATTACAGTTTCCTTTAAGTTTGGTTAGCCGTAGGGCCATGCTCTTGCTCTAAAAGTGGAATTGTTGTAGTGCATGTTAGTCGATTATGCCCCTATAATCCGCACCTACCACACTTACGATGCATGGTGCCTTCCCCTTGAGAAGGTATTCTAATATTTCGCGGCAGTCCTACCTCTCTCTTTTTCACTAGCGGTGACAGCACATATGCACGCACCGCTTCTGAAACATCATATTCCTCTTGTGGACCCACAGGATAAATGCTCTATGCGTATACTGTAACCCATGCATTGACAGAATATTAGTGAGAACATAAATCATAAATAGAATAGTTACGCATATACTTACATACAACTACCACATTTTCACAAGGAAGTTGGTCGATTTAAAATTTATAATAATTGTAAGTCTTTTGTAGAACGTCAACATGGCCATCAAAGTCGCCATCCTTAACTATAAACTCATGGAAATTAATTTGTATTACTGGATATGTGTGTGATTTTTCCAATTTCCCTTTCAACTGTTTCTTAGCCCAAGTAGTCATTGGAGTACATGCATCCATTGCCATTTCCGCCTTTTTGCAAACCATTCTTGCAATTTGTCAATGATAGAATCTATTAACTTATAAATAGGCAGGCTTCGTGCTTCTTTTAAGACATAATTCATATTTTCTGCGATTTTGGTCGTCATAATACCATAACGCCTCCCCTCGAAGTGAGAACGAGCCCACTTCTCATATCCAGCATCAGTAAGGTACTGGTGAACATTCAAACTAACGTTGTGGATGGTATTCATATATTGAGTAAATTTGATGGGCCGATATGCCTTTGCAGCCAATCCTTAAAATAAGCATTTACATTTTGTTTTAGACTATGTGTACATATGTCATACCTTGCATCAGGAAATACTTTATCAACTGCTTTTTTAATGCTTCCATGGCGGTCAGAAATAAATACTAAATTAGGAACATCACCAATGGACTCTCTTAACTTCGCAAAAAATCATTCCCATGAAGCGTCATTCTCACTATCACCTACACCAAATGCAACAAGGTAGAGTTGATTGTTGCCATCAAGAGATGTTACAATGAATAATGTTCCTTTATACTTGTTATTCATGAACGTACCATCAACTGCAATAACTGGCCTAATACATGAAGTGAATCTTCTCAAAGAACTTCCCATGGCCATGAAACAGTACGTGAAGTTGTTCGCACTGTCTTTTTCAATGAATGTTCGACTTCTAGGATTATTTTTTTCAAGCATTGCCATGTACGAGGGTAATAAATGGAATGAATCTGCCAGAGTGCCCCTAACCATCTCCATTGCAAACTATCTTACTCTCCACACCTTGTGATAACTTATTTCATAACCAAGCTCCTTTTAAAAATCTTGCCTGATATCAGCTGGCTTATAAGAAGATGAAGCACCATCAAACTTGTGCCGGAAATTTTGCCCCACTAGCTTGGATGAAGCTTGGCGATGATCTTTTTCCTGTGAATCAAGGGAGCAAGCATAAACATTGTAATACTTTCTAATTTCAAACATGTTGCAACCACATTTAAGCCTACTTGCACGAAGGCGCCATTTGCAATTGTCATCCACACAAACAACAATAAGTCCTTATCTGACTTTGGGGTTTTAAATTAGAACCTTTTTTTCACAGCTAGTGCTTTAAGCTTTTCTCGCAATGCCTCTCTTGACTCAAACACCTCTTTCACCATCGACACATCACTATCACCACTAACTTCTGTTGACAATAAATTACTGCTACTAGCAAGTAAATTTATTTTGGGCACATGTGCATTATTTGAAGTTCTTGAACTTATAGTAGCTGGAGTATTATCTCTTAATGTTGAATCAACAGCTAATGGTGACTCATCTAAACAATCAACTCCAGTCACAAATTCATTAATTGCTTCTTGTTCGTCAGTTGGTTGCGTAGTAGGCAAACACTCAATTGGTGACTCATCTGTAACAGTAAAATTGTTCGAAATAAGAATAGGAAATGATGGAGGCATGTGGCTGGAGAAAGCATGACTCTCTTCCCATGAAGGACAAGGTGAAGGTTGTCTATCCACCGAAACTGCCGAAATTGATCTACGTTCAAAAGTAACGCATGGCGGGTTTCTAAACTCCATTCCACTAACTACTTCCTCTAAGAAAAACTCCACAGCATCATTGGTTTGAATTGTAACTAGTGGCATAGGATTAGATGTCTTAAGCTTGAACTTCATTGTAATTTCGAATTCCGAAGTATCTATATCAATAACTTGAGCTATCTTCTCCACCAAATCGGCATATGTTGTCGATCGTGGTATCATTATCCCTTTAGACTTATAATCTTTGAACTTATACTCGTCATTTTGCTCATTCCATTCACCATTGAAGAGAATAGACACACGTACCAAAATCATACTGATGATACAATAAAAACAATAATATCAAATTTCATATACAAGTAATTACACGACCTCCACGACTACATTACTCACATGACTTATATGACCTACATGACTATATTACTTACATGACCTACACGACTTACACGACTATATTACTTATACGACCTACATGACTACATGATCTACATGACTGACTACATGACATATACGATGTCAAAAGGAATGTATAACGCGAAACATTTTCACCATAAATAAATTATATTGCTGAAAAAATAATCAAACAACCGACATTGCATATATTTCTACATATAAGAAAAAATGGTGAAAATAATTGAAAATAAAACATTATAATGTAAGGAAAATTTCTAAATTTTCCTAAAAATTAAAAAACTTAAAACTCAACAACATTAACATACCTTATTAGGTTGTTTAATAAGCAATGCACCTCCTTTCAGTTAAAAAAATATATATGAATTAAAGAAATGAATACGTAATTGTATTTGTATAAAAAGTTGTGAGAGATTTTGAGAGATTTTAGGAGAATTTAAGAGAATTTTGGTAGTAAAAAGAGATTTGGGTGAAAGAAATATAAAGACAGTGAAGTTGAGTGAACTTGATGCATTTATTAAGGACGTTTTAGATTTTATACACATTTGTTCGGGTATTCATGAAAATAAAAAAATGAAAGGGTATTTAAATAATTTTACTTGAAGGATATTTAGGTGGCGTTTGTTTTTTTGTCTGAAATCTGAATAGACCTGAATTAATATAAATTCTGAATAGATCTGAACGAATCAATAATATGTTTTTTATCGAATCTAAAAAATAAGTATTAAGTTGTTTGTTTTTTTTCTAAAAAACTCAAAATATATCTTTTACATTTCAGATCCTTATTAAATTTGAATGTCAAATAAATAATATATTAAATACCACAATACTTTAACATTTATAAGTAAAACTATATTCAAGTGAATACATAATTATTTTAGAATTTTAATATATAAAATACCATAAATTTTAAATTTTATCGTATATAATATAAGAAAGAAAAAACAAGGATATTTTTATGTGGGGTAAATATCTATGGGTGAGTTTTGGGATAGATATAAAAAATAAATTATAAAACATAGATATTTTTTACATTAGTAAATAATTGACTTAATTCAAATTTCTCCATTAAGTAAAAAATAAAAAAAAAATTAACTTATTTTATTAAACCAAAATTATCTAAAAAATTTCATTAAATTATAAAAACAAACACCTCTAATTAACTTAATTAATTAAATTAAATCACTTTAAATTATTAAATTAAAAAACAATCGCCACCCTTAATTAAAAATCCCATTTAAATCTCATGGATAGCGAGAGTCCGTGAAGGCGAAGAGCAGACCCAATTCTGCTTCCAGAATCTTCTGTATAATTCTTTAAAAAAAAAAAAAAACTAAAATCTGTATTTTTCGTGACACATTTTTACGCACGACACCGGAAACTCGCCGCTTTGATTCACCGTGACCTCTCGTTCACGTAATTTCTTTCTCTCTTATTGATTTTTTGAATGCCCGGTTAATACTTTTACGTTTATTTGTTTTCGGTTATTGAATTCTATGAACTTATGGACTGTAAAAAGTCGAGGAAAATCGCAACTCAATTTGGATTTTGAATGTTCTATTTATTTGTTGTATTAGGCTGCTAAAGAGAACAAATTGTTAGTATTAACAATTAGGTTCTTCAGTAGTTGTACGGCACATCTTGAGTTCATTCTTGGGCTTTTCTTGATTTTCTTGGCAACTAATAGAGTAAAGGGTTTAGTGTGAAAGTTAATTGTAAGCGCTCTGTTTTCAGAAAACAAACTGGGAATTAAACCCTTTAATCTTGTATGGAGTTCGTAAAGGTGCTGCGTTAGCATTAAACTTCAGTGCTTATTAATTGGAGTGGAATAGTGAAGGGATTGTCCAGAGGGGGCAAGCCTGAGCAAGAGTTCCTAGAGACTGGATAGGTTGTTTGTCTATTTTGTGCACAAAATGGACATGGTAGAACATGCCTAATGAAAGGAGTGGTACCTTCTAACATATATTGAAGAAAGGGGTTCCTAACTTTTAGCAGACCCTTAAGAGCCAGCTCAGTGTATGGCACCATCCTTGTAGTAAGGTAAAAGCTATATTAGTGGGTGTTCGATTCACACTTTTCATTTTTTGATAGATCACTGCCAACTCCACTCTTGCTTTCTGAGGAGCTTTTAGGTTATTTGGTTAGTGTTCCAATTAGTCTACTATAAATAGGATTATAATCTCATTAATATTTTTGATATAGCTTTGAATAATAAAATCATATCCTGTATTTTCCATGTGGGGCTATTTATCTAAACCTTGTGTTTATGAGTCATTTGGACTAAGGCGTCATCTATCCTCACTTTTTATTTGCCTGTTAATTTGGACCGATGTCCGTTAGAACGATACCTAGTAGGTTGTCAAAGAACTGAACATATTTCAACGTTGGACAAGGTGTTGTACTATTCCTTTTTTCTGTTTCCAGTACCCTACTATTTGGCTTCTGCTAGTGCACCTCAATATTAGGACCCTACGTTGTGTGAGATGTTATCCGGTTTTCCATCTTTTCCTTCCACCAGATAATGTGGAAGACAAGGCTAGATATTTACCCTCTCTGATTCGTACAAAAAAAAATATTTCCAACAGGGAAAAAGAAAACGAACTAGAGAGCATTATTTCAAGCTTTGAGTCGAAGTTGTGAGATTATACATTTTCTGTAGGGAGTAAAACCTAAACAGTTATATAAATGCTAAATCATGTAAAACTTTGGTTTAGATTGAAAGACTAATAAATCTCTTACAGATTTGTTAACTTTTGTTTCATACAAATTGATATGATATCTGATTTGGCATTACATGTTTGTTGTTTCATTGCCCATTTGGCTAAGATTGGAATTTGGAAGTAGATCCTTCACCTGCCACGGATGGGGACTTCTTCACCCAACTATCGTTACAGAGCCACAGTTTATGAGAAATCAGCCTCTTTTCTGTTCTTATGAAAAAGTTTGTATGGTCGTTTTATCTTAGATTTGAACTCTAGGTTTGGATAATAGCAAATCCTTTGTTCTTAATGAAAATCTAAAAGAAAAATAAAAAGATCCCAAGTCTTGAAGGAACTCCAAAAAAGAGAATCATACTAAAAAAAAAACTCCTAAAAGGAAATATCATGCCATCTAGATGGGTATAAGAATAAGTTGTCATCAATTTTTCTCAAAATTTCTAAAGGTCCCTATCTTATGTTTTAAGTTTTCATAAGGTCTCACTTGAAATAGCAGTCTGTTTAATTTGTTTTATATTTTTTGGTCTATTTATGTTGATCAACAATTTGCTGTTGTCTTGTTGTAAAGTTTGCCAGATTTGAAGTTGAAAATTTTGTACCTTCTTAGTTATGTTATGCTTAGTAATAATTTGTTTCAACCAACTTGATATTATGTACTTTGTATCATAATTTTTGATACTATTTTCAAATTAGAAGCTTTGAGAAAAGATCCCTTTCATGCTAGAAGTCTGGAAGAATATGTTCCTTCCATGGTGAGTCATAATCTCATGCTTACTAAAGAAGAAAACAAAAATATGACAAATAGGTATATTTTATTATGCTTCTGTACATAAGAATTTATAGATCTTCTAGGATATAAATCGAATAACTAATCTCCCTAATTAAAAGAAAAATAAAAACTGATTCCCAAAAATCTGTACAGTTCACAAATCTCGCAACTACCTAAAATAGCACATAACCAAATATTATACATTATTAAAAGAAATCCTAGGAAATCTTCCAAAATCTTCCAACACTCCCCCTCAAGCTAGCATGAATATATCACTCATGGCAAGCTTACTAACTAAGTTCTCATATTGCGCCCTAGCAAGTCCTTGTGTGAGTATGTTTGCTACTTGGCTCGCGGTAGATATGTAGGACATGCATATCACACCACTGTCTATCTTCTCCTTGATGAAATGTTTTTCCACTTCTACATGCTTTGTTCTGTCGTGTAGAATTGGATTGTGAGCTATGGAAATACTTGCCTTGCAATCACAATAGACCTTAATAGGTGTTGGTGTAGGAATTTCAACTCTTCTAGGAGTCTTTTGATCCATAACACTTCACAGAAGCCATGTGCAACAGAGCGGAATTCTGCTTTTGCACTACAGCTAGCCACAACACTCTGCTTTTTGCTCTTCCAGGTGACTAAATTCCCTCCTACCAAAGTGCAATAACCTGAGGTAGATCTTCTATCAGTTACATCACCTGCCCAATCTGCGTGCGTGTAGGCTTTGACTTGGAGATGACCCTATTTTTGAACAAGAGTCCTTTCCCTAAAGTTCCTTTTAGACATCTTAAAATCTTGAACACAGCTTCAAATTGACTAGGTCTAGGTGAATGCATAAACTGACTCACTACACTTACTGCAAAGGCTATATCAGGTCTTGTGTGTGACAAATAGATTAGCCTTCCAACTAATCTTTGATAACGTTCTCGTCCACCACCTCACTTGCTGTTGCTGCTTTTAGCGTTACATTTGGGTTCGTTGGAGTTTCTGCAGCTTTGCAACCTGTCATCCCTGTTTCCTTAAGCAAATCAAGAATGTATTTGCGATGGTTGATAAAGATTCCCTCCTTGGACCTTGAAAATTCCATCCCGAGGAAATACCTAAGTTTTCCCAAGTCCTTAATGTCAAACTTGGCCTCAAGCTGATTCTTTAATTTGTTGATCTCAAACAAATCATCCCCAGTCATGATAATTTCGTCAATATACACTATCAGAATAGTTATTTTACCTTTGGTGGAGTGCTTAAAAAACAAAGTATGATCAGCTTGACTTTGTAAGAAGCCATGCCTCCTTACAACATTCCCAAATCGTTCAAACCAAGCTCTTGGTGATTGCTTTAGCCCATATAGGGATTTTCTTAACCTGCAAACTTTGCCTCTTCCAAGACTTTCTTTCAGTCCGGGTGGCAGGTCCATATATACTTCTTCTTGTAGATCTCCATTTAAGAAGGCATTTTTTACATCGAATTGATGTAGTGGCCAGTTGAAATTAACTGTAAGAGAAAGAAGTATTCTAATAGAGTTAATCTTACCCGCAAGAGCAAAAGTCTCTTAGTAGTCTATACCAGGAGTTTGGGTAAATCCTTTTGCTATGAGTCTTCGCTTTATATCTCTCCACACTTCCGTCAGCTTTGCACTTCACTGTAAACACCCATTTTTATTTTTTGGGAGCAATCATCTCTTCCATTATAGCTAATCTCCAATTCGGGTCATCTAATGCTTCTTGAACAATTCTTGGCACACACAAATTAGAAATCCTAGACACAAATGCTTTATGAGTATGTGATAATTTTTTATATGACAAGTATTTTGCAATAGGGTGTTTTGTGCAAACTCGGGTACCTTTTCTTACCGCAATTGGAAGGTCAAGATCTAAAGAGGACATGTTAGGCAAATCATTAGATAGAGAAGAAATAGGAATAGAAGAAGGATTACTCTGAGTTGTAGGACCTTCACTCGGCAAATTGGATTAGGCTTCTCCTAGAGAAACTACTGGGATAGTAGTACATTTGTGAAACCTCTTCCTAGTATAAACCTGAAGCTCAAGATGAGGATTGTGATCTCTTTGAAGTACTTCTCCCCCTGTCTCTGATAAAGTAATATCTGGCAAATTTAGTTTAAGAGTACTATCTCTTTCAACAATGGTTTCCGAAACTTGTTTATCATAATTAATCACAGGTATAGATTCTTCTAAAATAGGTAAAGTGTCCCAAAAATTATCTTCTTCACTTATGTTCTCCCCCTGAAGAGAATTTTTTTGAAAGAAGGGTTGGTCCTCAACAAAGTATACATTCATACTCTCAAAAAATTTCTTTGTAATAGGATTGAAGCATTAAGGTCATTTAGGTGAAGATATCTATTTTTTTATTAGATGCATAACTAAGAAACACATATTTTTCAGTTTTTGGATCCAATGTTGATCGAAAAACATTTGATATATACACATAACAAACACAACCAAACACTTTGAAAGGAATATTCATAGTTATCCGAGATGTGGGAAAACAATTTTTTAAAACCTGTAAAGGTGTTTCATATTTTAAAACTCAAGATGGCATTCTATTTATCAAGTAACAAGCAGTTAGGAGAGCATTTCCCCAGAGATATTTAGGTACATTCATAGAAAACATGATGGCTCTAGTTATCTCAAGAAGATATCTATTTTTTCTTTCAACAATTCCATTCTGTTGAGGTGTGTTGTGACAAGTTGATTGATGGATCACACCTTTTTCGGTCAAAAATATTCAAAAATATTTGTTAAAATATTCTGTCGCATTATCCGATCTTAGAATGCTAATTTTGGTTTGAAATTGATTATCAATCATCAGGAAAAAATCTTTAAATCTCTTTTCAACCTCTGATTTCCTTTCTAATAAGTAAACCCAACATACCCTTGTGTGGTTATCAATAAAAGTCACAAACCATTCTTTGCCAGAAAGTGTGTTAACCTTAGATGGGCCCTAAGCATTGCTATGAATCAAATAAAATGGTTTCGAAGCAAAATTGGGTTTTATTGGAAAAGAAACACAATGATCTTTAGCCAAGTGACAGGCCTCACAATGAAGTTTTGAACAATCAATTCCTTTAAACAATTTAGGAAACAAATGTTTGAGGTATGGAAAACTAGGATGCCCTAATCTTCTATGCCATAACATAATTTGATCGTAGACAGAGTTTGAATAAGTACTACTTAAACCATGAGTTTTTTTATTACCGAAAGTGGTTTAATCAAAGTAGTAAAGTGGCTTACTAAAGAAGAGAACAAAAATATGACAAATAGGGCATATTTTATTATGCTTCTGTGCATAAGAATTTATAGATCTTCTACGATACAGATCTAGTAACTAATCTCCCTAATTAAAAGAAAATAAAAACTGATTCCCAAAATATCTGTACAATTCACAAATCTCTCAACTACCTAAAATAGCACATAACCAAATATTATACATAATTACAAGACATCCTCGGAAATCTTCCAAAATCTTACAACACTTACTATTTGCAAGAAGAGATTGATCCTTTGATTTTGAAGTTCTGGCTGCATCTGCGGTATTGGATTACAAATCTTAGACCTGCACCTGCTGTTTGATTCTTTGGTTTATTTTCTCCTAACCAATTACTATTTACGTTTTGCTTATTAAACTTTCTCATATAAGCAGTAATTGAGCAAATTTCCTTCGAGGCAGTATGCTTTACTTTCTATAAAATGGGTTTTGCCTGTTGCTTATTCCAACTCCTGCAAAATTTTCGCTCTTTTATAAGCAGTGTATCCAGAAAACAACATGTTTATCTTGCTTTGAGATGGTATCCTTTAATACCAAACAAATTTGTATATGGGAATGGTGTTTGGCTTGCTTACATTTTTGTTATTCAGGCAGTGAAAAAATAGTTTAATGTAGAAGAGTCCTTCAGACTTATGCTGCAAGTCATTTTAGCTTTCTGTCTAAATTTTCATACATTCCATCTAATGTTTCCCTTTGCTTTTAGATGGAATTGAAGTTTTTGTGGTGTCCTTCTCCTCACTACCGACCATTTGGTTCTTATACACTTATCTTGTGTTGCATATTTCTGTGGTGAAATGCAGTTGTTATGTGCAGTGCTGTGGCCCTTTATTATGTCGGAAGCTTCGAAGAGTTTGCTGGCCTCAACAGATCATGGTCAATTAGGACCAATAGGACCAGATTATTTTGGTTTCTATATGCGTGAAATAATGGAGCTCTTATCACAAGATGAGGATCCCTTGCCTTCTACTTCCAGAACCTCTGAGTTGACTAGGAAAAAATGCGGTGGGGTCAGAGGCAAGGACACAATTGATACTAGTGGCCGTGGTACTGTTTCTTCCTTTAGTAATAGCATAGGAGCTGGCTTTACAGATTTCAAAAAAGAAAGATTGAGATCATTACTAAGGCAGGGTGTGTTTGGTCTTGCCCCAGAAGTTGATGAGGTATATTGAGCAACTTTCCTCTATGCATAAAATGACTCTATAGATGGATATGGTTTTTGCTTTTCTGATATTAGTTCATCTCATGTATTTAATGGGCAATGCTCTCGGACTGTAATTGTTTATTTATTACTCAAAACAAGAAGATAACTAAACTTTTGTGTCTGTTGAAGGACACTGTCCCATGTGTTTTGATCAAAGGATTATTTATTACATTATAAGGAATCTACTTTTGCTATGATCTCTTATTATTTTATTTTAAATAGCCATTGATTTGGCTATACTCATCTTGGAAAAGTTTGGTGTTAGTATTGCTTAAGAAAGTCTTTGAATAATGGTGGGGTGAGCAAGTGATTATTTTATCTTGAGGTCGATTGATTTACATTTGGTTCCTGTCAGTTTATTTATAGATAATTAATAGTCAAAAGTAATCATTTTTTCTGTGTAGTGCAGATGTTGGATCCTGTTATAGCTATGTGTCAGTTGCAATCTCAAGTCAGAAACAGAAAGTGTTCGCCAAATGTTAATGAAGTAGCGTGCAAGGGTGATGCAGAGCAAGTTCCTCGTAAGAAACTCAAGACATCGATTTACTCTTCACACAGTTCCCTCAAACATGGATCATGTAGAGAGGTTAGTTTTCACTTTCTTGGTAGTGAATTATCTTTTACTGTTACCCTGTTACCATGGTTAACAATGTCTTTTTTGGAATTGTACCATTATTTCGGGAAGTTCCTAATAATATGGTCAATGTGTTGGAGAGTTAATTATTTGATTAGTTGTTTTCTATATATGGAATACTTTTAAGCTGTTAATCAGTGTAAGTATAATTTAGTTGACAAGCAGATGTCTTGGAGAAGTGTTATGCCATTTTATGTTGCGATAACAACTATCTCGTTTATATATTTTTGTAAGATATTAAAAACTGCAAATGACTTGAGTCGAAGGAAGCCATAGATATTGCTCAGCTTCTTTGGTATGCAAGTTTTACAATCTCAACTCTAGTTGAAAATTGGTTGAGATTGATGGGAGTGTACTCATGTTGTTGCCACTTATCATGGATCTTTAGTAGGGTTATGTAGGAGAGCTTTAGCGTGAATTTCTCTTATCATTTATTTTCTCTCATATTTGCATGCTTTTTCCTCTTTTCCATGAAATCAAGTTGTAAATTGATTTTCTTTTATCGGCTAAGGCTAGAAACAGTCAAGCTTGTCATAGTCAAACCAGCTTCTTTGCAGAAGAAATCTAGTGTTGTTTTCATTTGTAATGCAGGGTTCTGTATCTAATGGCATTGATTCCAAATATTTGGATGCTGCTTTGTCAGAGAAAGAAATGTCTAACTTTAAGAAGAATTGTGCCCATTGCCATTGCTGAATACTTCTCAGTTAACTAGTCCAAATGGGCCTAAGGTGACTATCATCGCCATTTAAGTTGTTTGTCCTCTATGGATTCACACATATGCTCACCCTAATAGATTATTATTCTCATTTCTTTCTTCCAGTCTCTATGCGATGGTTGCATAAGCAGTTATGGAAAGGACAAGGATTTACATTCAGATTCAAACATAGGTGCTGATAAAGAAAATGGAGAGGTGAGAACATTAATCTCTGACAATTATTTTGAGATTTTATTTCTGGTTGTGGAATTTGAAATGGTTTCTGTGTGTTGATTTTCTCTTATGGAATTTTAGATGCTTGTCTCAGCTATGACACTTGCATATAATTTCTCTAAATTGCAAGTTCATCTTGGTGGGCTCGTTTGGGTCAGTGGGACAACAATCATGAATATCTGTGATTCTCACAATGGTTTATGATGTAAAATCATTTTCTTCTTCTTCTTTTTTTTCAAGTTGTCCTAGCCATTCAAATAAGATGCATTAAATCAATTGAGTAAATTAATGATTTTTAAGTTATATCTTATTGGTGATGACTTGTGCTTATTGAGAACTTTGCTTGTTTTTTAGGTGGATGATGACTTGCAATTCCTTCTAGAAAGTGATAGTTCGGAGGTTGAGGAGACAGTGAAGAAATATTCTGATGAACTTTTTGCAACAGTAATTTCCAGAACTTTTAGATTTTATGTACGCAAAGCATTTCGTCCATTCATTGACATTGTCTGTGGTTTAGTATCAGGGTGGTCTCCTGAACTTTACAGGTACTTTTAGTATGAAGATGAATCATCATAACTGAGGTTGATTTTTTGTATTTTTTTTAGCTAGGGCACATGGAGCAGAAGCTTGAAGAACTTCTTAATACTGTGGTGTCGAGGTGCAGGTATGTGTTCTGTTTTGTGTGAAACAGGATATGTTATATCATAAGATAAATATCCTTCAGAAATGTGTTACTTCATGGGGCTTGTTTATGATGAGAAATTGCATTTTGGGGGCATATTTCCTTCTTCGGTAATGCATTTCCTGATACTAATTATTGAGTATATTTTTTGTCCCCAATATTAACTTCATGCGAAGTTATCTCTCTCTTGATGCTAGTAACTTCATAAAAAGTCCTCTAGGATGTTTTTTTCTCTTCTCTTCTCTCTCTCTCTCTCTCTCTAGTTTATGCAAGCATGGTCCTTATTAGTGTTTTTCACTTTTGATATCAGCATGTAAGATGGTAGATAAGCATATTTGGCTACTAACTTCAGTCATGCTGTTAAGCTGTTACCCTTCGCTTGTTTGGATGTATGTAAATAGCATATTTGCCTCAAAATCTGTAACTCTAATCTCCACAGGCCTATGACACGTCCTGAGAAGCAGGAGCTTCGGAAACTGATTCAGAAGCTGCCACAGAATAATCTTGCCCGTGTCGTTGAAATTGTCCAACATAGTAAACTGGCAGATTCCCGACCTTCTGATGAATACTTTGTTGATTTAGAAAAAGAGGTACAGAAACTCAAAACATGGCATGAATTTCTCGAGTCTATACTAAATTTTAATCCTGTCCAAAATATTGTCTTTCAGGATAATGTAACTCTTTGGAGATTGTTTTACTATGTGAAAGCGGTTGAGAAAGCTAGAGAGCTCTTGTTATAGATAATACAACTTCATGATCTATTACCTTTAACAAGTACTTTGACAGAGTCCTAAATGCCAGTGCAGTTGACGAGGACAATTACATCTGATTTTTAACTTGCCTAAACCAGCCGTTTGGTCTTTCCCAGCAGCTTTTTTGCCTGAATTCTTCATAATCTTCCACTAGAGAGTGCAAACTAGACTATACAGGAGATTTTTTTTTCCCCTCCCAAATTTTGTAAGTATGCAGAATCTTTTACACCTTTAGTAATAGGTCTAATATTTTGACAACTGCAAGAAAGGACTTCAAACATGCTACACCTCCTGGCTTCAAGATGGGACAAACGCTGATTTTTTGATTGATTAGTGCATAGAAATGTCTCTAGTTTTTGTTTGTAGAGGAACTGAGACTTCAGTAATAATTTGAACTACAGTCTAGACATGATATGCAAAGAAACGTTTCAATTCATTGTCTTTTGTATCAAACCTATGGGGAAAGTATCAGCAATGTCACGAGTCTTCTTGTGACTTGTGACCAAGCAAATTATTAGTCATGGCTAACAAAAATAAAATATCAACTTCAAAAAAAATTGCAAATCTTCAAATGAAGAATGTACTGGCTTTGAAAAGAGGATACCTGAAGAAAGATATTTTTAAAAAAAATTAAATGAAAATACTAGAATATCCACTCCAAAAGGAATAAACGACAGCTCAGTGTCACCAATAAATTGTTGAAAATTTATCCCTTTACACTTAAAAGGAACCACGTCTTGATTGGTGTTTGGCGTTTGGCAACACTTACTCGGATTGCTCTACCATCCAAACTCTGCAGGACATGTACATTATGTTCCTTGTAAGTAAGGGAAAAAAGTTTATAATAAAAAATTTAGATGATTGAACTGAAATGCAGAAGCGACGACACTGTGACCTATACATACACATAAGTAGGCTAACAGGAAATGTTTTCTCTCTCTTCTTATCATCCACGAGAAAAATATCTGGATCGGGACAAGCACAAATAGTCAAAAGTTTAAGCTACAATCAAAGAATGCACAAATAGTCAAAAGTTTACTTGCTAATTTAAGGAATTAAAGGCCAGCATTAGATATATATGAAAATCGAGGTCCGAGCCAAGTTGAACTAACATGCTCAAATTCTATTCACCCCAGCACCTAAATGGTATTGAGACAATGCATACAGCCCACTGCTTCTCTAACCTCAAAAAATAACCTCCCATAATGATTCCTGACAAGATTAGCAGCACATCATGTTTAGTAGGACTGCATGGTTTCTAGTGAGGAAAAACTTAGTAATTGCAGGATTAATGTGGCTTTCTCGTTAGACTAAACTATTGATCTCAAACCTATTCACTCTTTGCTTTCTCCACATGATCTGTACAAAGAAGGAAAACAGAGAGGTTCAAAAATCTATATAAAATGGGGCAGGATTCTTGCCTGTCCATCAAGGGCAGCGATGGCATCATTTAGTTTGGATTCATCAGACATTGTAAAGAAGCCAAACCCATGTGAACAGCCGGTTTCCTGATCAAAACAACCCTTGCACTCACTACCTCTCCATCCTCACTGAAAACTTGCTCCAAACGTGCATCATCTACTTGCCATGGGAGGTTACCAAGTACCAATGTAGATTCTGTAAGTTCGAGTCAATTCCGACTGTGATCCTCTGGGAGCAGCCTTGCTTACAGTTAAAAGCCTTCCATTTAAATCTGTTTAGGAGTAAATAGAACTCTCAACCATGACTTTAAAATCGTGAAAGTTCAGAATACCATACTGATACACATAAAGGAGAACTCAGTAACTGACAAATAAGCTCTCTGTCACAGAGAAGAATCGGACAGGTTCTATTAACAACTAGTATTAAGAAGTTTATTGTATTCTGAATGAAGCCATGATCATTAAACACATTAAAAACCCTAAGAACAGAAGCAGATATGAAAAAGGGTGAACATTACTAAGTACTAAACTCAAAAGCACGGCATCAAAAAATCCCCTCCTAACCAAAATGACACAAAAAGAAAACTCACGTAACGGTTGAACATCTCCACAGCCTTCTCAGCTTCCTCAACAGTACTCATTGTCACAAATCCAAAACCTGTGCTTCGATCAGTTTCCCTATAAAATATAACCTTCAATAGAAGCAGCAACACAAAATGACGCAAACCGACATCACAAAATGATCACTTTTTTTTAAAGTTATCACTCAACACAAAACATTTAATACAGCACAAAGAAAAAGAAAAGAAAATTTTTATACCTCGGAAATCTCAACAACACCAGCCTGGTTAAAAGGTGAGCCAGTTTCTCACTATCAACATCATAACGCAAATTACCCACAAATAGCTTAGCATCTTCAGGTGGCTCACTATAATCCACTTCTCCGTCACCAAAACTCTCTTCACTACCAATAAAACCCCAATTTCCTGATTATCCCAGCTCAAATTCTCTTAATTTCCTTCTTCTTCTTCTTCTTCTTGTTGGGACCAATCTGAGGGTTTGAGCCACAAGTAGGATAACCCGTAAAGACATGACTTTTTGGGATTTGAGAGATACCCATGAAGCGAAGGTAGCTAAAAATGATACATTTATAGGTTGTTTGGAAGACACTGCTGACAGTGGAAAAAAAAATGGGCGTTGGGCTATAGAGAAGAGGGTTTTGGATGTGTTAGTAACAAAACAGGTTTCAGCCACTGAGAATTGATTTAGAAGAAGTGTAGCTGATGAACAAGACTTGACGTTTTGGAAAGAATCAGAGAAGTATGATAAGAAGTTGTTTGCTCGTTCGGTCACGGTGGTTTTGAAGGTTGCCGGCGTCAAATTTGATACTATGTTATGATGGGTAGAGCTCTCGTAAACGGCGTCGTTTAGTCCCGAAGAAACAGTTTGAAAGTCACTTTTTGTTTAAACTGAGTGAGAAGCTTAGGTGGCATGATTGGCTGAAAAGTAAACGCAATCATGAAAATAATTTCGTCTGTCTTGAGTTACTTTCATCCACTCATGCCTCGTAAATTGGCAATTCAACTTGCACAAGTGTTTGCACAATTACTTTTTTTTTTTCTTTTTTTTGAGGAGGAAGTAGTTCTTTCATTCAATTAAAGCCATTAAACAAACACAAAACATCGGCTGGGAATTCATCCCGCCAGATGACAGATTCTAAGCTTTTTAAAGCTCTTTTGGCTAGAGAGTGAGCACTAGTATTACAATGTCTTGGTCCATACTGGAAAGCTACCGATTAGAAGTCTTGCTTGCTGCTTTGAATTTCTGCTATAGTCCACCATATCTCTGTTTTGTTGCTGACTTTGTTGTTGGCTAAGTCAGCCACCATACTGCAATCAGTTTCGACAATCACATTTGTGAAGCTAGCTTTTGTTGCCCCCTCCATTCCCCATTGGACGGCTTTGGCTTCTGCTATCGAGACATCACCTTGAAAAGTAATGCTTTTCACAGCTACAACTACCACTTGACCTTGAGAGTTTCTTATCACAGCCCTTAAGCCTGCCATTTGGCTCTCTCACGCATACCGCCGCATCGACGTGATTTTCAGTCAGCGAATTACTAGGTGGTGGATTCCATCTGCGTCTTCTTTCTTTTATGCTTCTTGGACTCTCTGCTCTTTAAATTGCATTGACTGATATGCATCCAATTGCTGGCCTGGCCACTGTCTCCATTGGATCTGGCTTTTTTCCTCAAAGAGTAATTTGTTCTTGCGTGCGTCGCCTAGATAGATGCAACATAGTCAATCTCAGACTTGGCCCCCTTCCTCATTAGACTGTGTATAGTCTCAGCATATCTTCTCTCCTTACGTCTGTACTGCAGCCTCCAGGTCAGTGCATCTCCATATTTTCCTAGCCAATTTGCATTCCATAGGGCATGGATGTCTTCTCTTCCCTTTTGCAAATTGTACAGATTGAATTCATAGTATTTTCCTTCTCCAAGGTTTTCGGCTGTTGGAAGAAGATTTTTGGCTACTTTCCAAACAAAATTTTAAATTTTTCCACCGGCAGAATTCTGGCTTCCATATGTGCCTTGCATCCTGGCAAAGCTCACAGTTCTGTTGGTGGCTCAAGGAAACTTAATCTTGAGTGCTAATTGATGGCCTCTTTACTGATGCAAGCCTTTCCTATCATAGTGCCAGATTATCTCATTTTCTTGAGGGGTTCTCGGTAAAGGAATACTCTTAATAATGTCAGCATCCATCTGCAAAGCTTTGGTTGAGCATACTGAACCACTTTTTACGTTTTGGGAGGATGAGCTCTGAAACTTTAGCTTCTGTGGGCAGGACAGTTAACAATTGGCTTAAAGTTGTTGGCCTAGGTATCCAGTTGCTCGCTTGGATCTGAATTTTTCTTTCCATTCCTCTCCTCTACCACCTGTTGCCCTTTGCAGCACCTGTCTCCCCATGAAATGCTCCTCCAAATAAAAGATGGACCATCTCTTTTCCTTGCCTTAGGAAGTCTGTGTTCTTGTAATCATCAAACTTTATCCTTAGCCACCAAGGACTCTGGATTTTGTGGCCTCCATCCTTATTTTGCTAATGAGCTTGATTAAAGCATGGGCATCACAGTCCCAACCCCCTCTGATTTTGGCATGGCTCAATTTCTCCCACATTTTTCCCAATAATTCCTTTCTTAGGTGCTTCATGGATCCCCACAAATCAGTAGAATTACTCTTTGGATAATGTTGCACAATCTATGAAATTATTTTTTTAGACACACATGGCGTGAGCTGGTACTACTTGTACTACAGCCTTGATTAATTATTTCTTTTTTTCCCTCACTTGAAAAAAGCATGTTGCAATTGGAAATTTTACTGAGTGCTTTTTAAGTTCACATCATTGAAGAAACTTGTTCTTTTTCCACCGTTGGAAGGCTAGCCCAAATATTTTCATGTCTCTGGAAAGCTTTTTACCACATTGAGCTTGAAGATATTTTTTTAATTGTTTTCCTTGCTCTTCTAAATTTTAGCACCACTTTGAAAAACATGGATGATTTCTTGTAATTACAGATTTGTCCGAAGCCATTGCATAGCAATCAAAACCTTCTTCAAGTGCTTACAATGTTCAATAGCTGCCTTTGAAAACTAAGCTGTCATTCGCGAACAAAGATGGAGATTGTATTTTTTCACAAATCTCAAGCCGTAAAGTTAGTTTATTTCCATAACTTAGTGCACGATTTTATCGTATTGGTTTTATTTTTCCTCATAGTAATTCTTAAAAGTTGAAGTTAATTTTTATTTCATAACTTTATAAAGAAAATTTTTATAATACTCTTATTAATTTATGAAAATATAATCCTCCACTTATATTTACAAAATATTCAATTATTCATCCACTCTCACTTATCTGTTAGGCCTCGTTTGGTTGGAGGATTAAAAGTGGGGATTGGACTCTTTTTTTAAATTTTATCCTTGTCTCATGTTTGGTGCTATCAAGGATATTGGAATTTAGTTATCCTGGCGCCCACAAACTAATCCTCATTTTGTGAAAAGAAGAGGTATCCAAGGGGGCTAGAGTTAGTTAGTATTGGATTATATTGATAACTCAATTAAAAACGCAAATTTTTTCTGCAGGTAGAAAGAAGCAGAATCGGATTAACCTTAACAGCCGTAACTTC
>JAUJEN010000256.1:425000-478616 GCA_030448925.1 Citrus cavaleriei | reverse complement strand
TATTATCACCATTGCTTCCAATCAGAATCCACTTGCTTTCACACGTACTCCAGAGTTGCCATCATAGCTGCTCCTCCCCGACTCCATGTTTCCATCATTCGATGTCGCATCCATGTCATCTCTTAATGCTTGGCCGATGATCAATTACTATCTCAGCTGGTTACCTCTATTAGGCCATTCCTAGAGGTCTAACCACTCAGCCATTTCCTCAAGCTCGTTTCCACTGGCTGAATATCCCAGGCCCAGACAATTTACTTCTTTATTTGTCTGGAAGTAGGTAGTCAAGTTATACCTCCGCCGTGACAATCACGCTTTCATCTTCTCCACGGTTTCAAGTTTCGACATCTCCTCACGGTAGTAGAGATCTGAAGCATCGCACTGGTGCGATACCGTGACTGGTGGAGTATTGTACATGGGAACAGTCCCATAGACCTCTGCTAATGCTCTTTGCATTCCAAGAAATTTCTATCCACATAATCAATTTCTTCAGAGTAATGATCATGCTATACCACGTGGGACCATAGGTTGTCGGTACCGTCCCCGATATCCGTGAGTTTCACAATCACAATTGTAGTATGAGCATGGACATCCATTACGAGTTTCAACGCAGGGATATCTTCGGAAGACGGCGGGCGTAATATTTCACAAACCACCTTCCTTGCCATATCTTCTTGGCCAAAGTGATGAGGGTTTCGTTCAATAAGATTGCAACTCTGGGTAGACAAGCCAACCAGCATTAAGCGATGTAGTAGTTCGGGTGTTATGCGTCACAACAACATAAGGTCTCCTGGGTTAAAATTTTCACGAATAATGCGAATTTGAACGTAAATGGGTCTTCGAAACCGTTTACGATCTCGTCGTGGTTTTGACGCGATCGTTCTATATCTGGTTGCGGGCGGATTCGGTGGTTCTTGCATGGCTGAGTTGCTATACCGCTAAGTGTTAGAGCTTCGATTCTCGGATCTTTCAGGACTAATGACAAACATGCCTTCTCGAATCTCCGGGCCATGGTTACGCAATAAAGGGCTGAGATCTTCGAGAAGGGCTCTGGGGCTTCATGGCACTGTAGTACCGCTTCTTCTTCCCATCTCGGAGGTTTCTTCGTTCGACGGCCGGTGATTGGCCTGATAGGAAATCCGCCATAAGATTGATTTTCCTTTCGATACGCCCACCTCGAATCAATCTCGGTAGGACCACCTCGCTACCGGCGATCTCTGGATTTCTCATTTCTTTTCACGAAAGTAATCCCAGAGGTATTCGAGTCCGGCCAATCACAAAGCGGAGTTAGTAAAAAAGAACCTAAATTTCGTAATCCCTTGCCGACTGCCAGCATTCTTCTTCGGCGAAGGGTAAGGCTTTCGGAAAACGTTGAACCGCCGACGATAGCCACATACTTTCATGTTTCCTGATTCTCTATCAATAAAGCTTCCAATAATGGTCATCACTAGCATCCGTCTGTAAGATGAGTCATTCTTTGTCGTGTATCTTAATGGTGTAAGTTGACCCGGTGACTTTTCATGGCGTCCATCACGCCTTTTGTCACGCTCTTCCCGGACCATCGCGCAAGGCACCTTTTCTTGCTTTGATATCCTGACCTGCTATTCGATGCGCTCTCACACGGCCGTGATAGTCGATGATCCCAGGAACTCGCTAGATCTCGCTTTCTCATTGAGCACGTATTCTGAACCTGGATATTTTTCAGCAAGGTCGGCGAATTACGAATCCCTCGTCAATACGTAGTCCTTAAAATCTACTTTCGCGCTCATCTTCATCTTTTTGGTTCTCACGTAGCTAACCCACGCTTATAAAGTTGAGCCTCAATCGGTACGTATGTTCGCATGTTCTTTTCACCGTCATCAAGATAAGAAAGCATCATCGACGTAGAGGCGCGGTAATCCTCGAGACGACTCATACACCCCATCCATTCTGCTTTCGAATTTCGACGGCATTCTTAGCCGAAAGCCGCATCACGTTCCAATTCTAATGCTCCATTTCGGGGACCACAATGTCGTTTCAGTCCGCCTTCGACCTAATTCTGCCGTAAGCCCCGACTTCATGTCAACTGAAACACCTTCGCTCAAGAATGCGTTTCAAAGCGCAGTGTCCTCCGTGGAAATTCGGGTATCTTATATCCTGCAAGCAATCATTTAGTTTTCTGTAGTCTATCACTAATCGCTTCTTTCCACGAGCATGCTCTCAACGCTTGTCGACATGTACGCTTCGGGCCGCCTAACGTAGACCAGCGGCTCGATAAGCTTTAGATCCATAAGAGCTTGATCTCTCGTCGCCGTCATTACGAGGTACCGATGAGAAAAGGTCTCCTGCTGGGTAGCGATCCATCCATATCTTTATGTGTAGAGACACAAACGCTGTTTCTCCGCCCGTAACTCGACAACTTGACAGCTCCAAGAGCTCATTGATCTGAGGTTCATGTTTATGGATAGGGTAATTTTTAATCTTTCTACTCTCTCCAAAAATGGAATGTTTTTTCAACCTAAGGAACTGGAAACTCGACTCACTAAATCCATATGGGACGCTGAATGGGTATAATGGCAACTTTTGAAAGAAAAGCTAGTGCCGGCAACCAAATCCCAGTTAAGCCTGCCTCAACAAGCATGTCTTCCGTAATAATCAAAGGCAAAAAAAGCCATGCCAGACAGAATCTAGTTGAATCTCTATTAGTCAAGTGATTTTGTCATTAGAAGCTGATGTTACCACCGATCCGAATGAAACCTTGTAGTGAATATAAAATTCTCTAGAACACAAAAGTTTATCGATTTAACGAGCACATTGTTTCTCAGATCAATAAGAGCAAAGAAGTGCACTGGGTATCACCGAGGGTTTGTAATGATTTTGGTAATCAAGAGAGGATGGTTGCATAGCCAGTCAACTCAGAAAGCGTTCTTTTTGACTACTTCGTGATAGTCCTCTCGACAGAATTCACTGTCATTAATGCAAGGGTGGTTTCATCATCACATCGCCCCGAAGTAGGTTTCATCCAAGGTATGATACCAATTCCAAGTTATCTAACCGTAGATTTCGCCATCAAAATCAATCTTGCCGGAATCATTTCCGAGATTGGCTGGGAGCCTCTTTTTGGACTTAACTTTCCGCATGGTCCTTTTTGCCACATAATAAACATCCGCCGTAACCTTTCTTCGCTTTCCGCCAAGCCACGGGTTTATTTCTTTCCCGCAGGTGCTTCCACGCCGCTTCCTTTCTCCGCTTCACGTATCAGAAGAGCACATTTTTGTCGGGTGACATGGCACCTAAATTTGTTTCGTCTAATTTTCGGGCGTGTTTCCTCACGTGTTTTCTAAGTTCGACTGTAAAGATTTCGATTAATTCCCATCGCTTACTGACAGAGTCGCACATAATCGAACAGGATAAGTCGCACTGCATCACCAATTTTGCCTCCATCATTTCGCACTGGTCGGCATGTTCAAAGACAAATGTCCCGCGTGAATGGCGGCTCGATGATTTGGTTGTCAAAGGTATAATATAACCTTTCTTACTCCAAGTAGTATTTTTCCATTTTTTGGACATCACAACATTTATTTTGGAGAAATTGATTTTCTGCAACTTCTTCTTCTCTTGTGAAGTGTCCTAGAAAATTCAAGCGATAGATCTCCTACGCTTCCGCATATTTCCACAAGGATCATCTCTGCTGAGAATATGCTGTCGTTGATCTCTAGTGAGCTTTCTTCCCCACCATCGTCGTAGTGATCCGACGAATCCTGTTATTAGTCTTAGAGCAGCCGATCTCCTGCTCAATTGGGGAGCTCGTTGACATTCGCCTTCGTACCAAGCCACCATTTTTTCAAAGTAAGCCAATCTTTCTTTAGGCTTCATCCCATCAACGTTCCAGAACATTTTTCCAGTTGTGGAGTGCCCAATTTGTACTCTGGTCTCCCATACATCTCATTGGTTAACTTCATCTACGCTGCTGTGCCCGCTTCTTCCCGGATTGTAAGACATTCTACTCCCGGATGACGTGCCGGGTCGGCTGGATTAGTTTGACCAATGAATTACGGGCAAGAATCGAAGTTGTTCAGACGGTCATTGAGTTCTGGATTGTGGATTAGAGGTCTAACCAGGTTCATGTGTTGATGCAGCAAACCTTGCCCGAATGTCCACATAGAATGGATTTGCAGATTATTTATTCGTGATGAACATGTACGCGGACTAAATTGGTTTTCTCAAACCAGAGGATTTGCCATTTACAAAAGGAATGAGAGATTTACAAATACAAAATTGCACTTAAAGACTCGATGCAGACTCAAACCAAGGGTTCCCTATCAGAGCCATATTTCCCAAAAGGAAACCCCTAGGTGTACAACAATATTATGCTCTGTGGTTGCCGAAATACTTCGGATCCTCCACATCAGAAAGTTATTGAATACTGATCTATCTGTTCCAAATTTCCATACTAAAACACTACAGAGTGTATTATATAAGGTGTGACGCCTTTTTAAAAGCCTAGGTGTGCCATGTGTTTAGGGCTTATCACCCTAAAGAAAACCCATTGATTTCTTTTAACCATGGAAAACCAAAACAACAATAGATCGAGTGAAACTAAATTTCTCAATTAACCTAACCACATCGGGCCTATTGTAGTTTCATCTGACAGTTCACCTCTCAGAACTTCCACTGAAACCCAAGAGGATGAAAAAGCCGGTAGAAGTTGTTCAGTCAAATTACTTTAAACTCCACCAAGATCCGGTATATATTACTTAGCCAGGAAATTTCCACTCTAAATCACCTTAGAGCCATAATACCCATCAGATAACCTAAACTAAAAACCATCTATAAATCCTCTGAAATCACTGTCCAGTCTATATCTTCTAGTTCAAAAGAAACATACCTTCCTATAATCTCTACCAATGAGGTCACAAGGTACATGATGCAGGGATACAAAGGTCTACATCTTGGAGCCATCCAGATAGGAATACAACCTTTATTCTTAGCTGGAAAATATATCACATGCTTTATTACCATTCTAGATACTAGTTGGCAGACTTTTGAAAAGGCCTTGATTACTCCTGTTGAAGCAGGACTCAACTAAGGTCATGTTGTTCTCCAAGTCGAGCCAAACTTCACCCTTGACATACACAAACCATCCCTCACAGATGCCATTAAGGTATTAATTCAGGTGAATGGGTTAACCATGAAACCTGATGAATCTGCATTGGCAATCCACCACTTCATGACCTATAAAGTCCAAACCCATATGTTCTCTATGAGCAGCTCTGGAAAACCAATTACCAGATTCCTTGCTGGTAATGGCAAAGTCTTTCAACCCCGGACTTATAGGCAAAACCAACTCCTTTTTCCACCACAATAGATCAATGAGTATGAGAAAAACAACAGACCTCAACAGATTCATGAGGTCCCAAAAATTATGAGGTTACAAGAAGGCAGAGTATCTGTTTCTTTCCCAATAGAGACCAAAGCCCTCTATCCATAAAATGCCAATATGAAAACATCCTCCTCAGGCATATACATGCCATGAAACAATCTCAGTAATCACGTCCTAACATGATTCACTACCCTGCACCTTCGACAATGAATTTATCAAGGACATTCCTGGTGGTATGTACGCTGTAAATGGTGTAAAGAGTAACTCCAACCGAAGTTTTGGTCTAATTGAAAAGGCAATTAACCGTCAAACATCATCGTTGAGCAGTCACATTTGGAGACATTATGGTCACCCAACAGCAGATTCTCGCTGACCTAGCTGTCATAAGAAAACAACTAAAAAAGACCAAAAAACAGAATAAAATAACTACCCAGCGGTTTTCACAACTGCATGATAATGCCGCCCGATAGATAAACGTGGTAGTAATGACAAGAGCTGCAGATGAGGATAAGATGGAAAGAACAAGGGAAAACTACCAAATGAAGCAAGTGTCCAGTCACTGGAAAAGCAAACCCACAAAACCATGGCATATCCTGAAGAAAAATGCATCCGTACTCGAGGTTTACGCCCCTCCTCCCCAATATCCATGGCCTCAGAAAGCTACAGGATGGAATGACGAGGGAGACCCTGAAGACACAATAAGTATCTCATCAACTGATACTTCAGAAACTTAGGTTCCTCCAATACCTGTTCTTATGCAAAAAGCTAATCCTGCAAATCCATTCTATGTGGACAGTCGGGCAAGGTTTGCTGCATCAACACATGAACCTGGTCAGACCTCTAATCCTAATCAGACAACTCAACAACCGTCTGGAACAACTCAGTTTACTGCCCCATAATTCACTGGTCAAACTAATCCCACCGCTCAACCAGCAGCATCCGGAGTAGAATCTTCTAATCCGGAAGAGCGGGCACCGCACATAGATGAAGTTAACCAAGGAGATGAATGGAAGACCATAGTACAAATTGGGCATGCCACAACTGGGAAAATGTTCTAGAACGTTGATGGGATGAAGCCTAAAGAAAGATTGGCTTACTTTGAAAAAATGGTGGTTTGCGTAATGTCAACGAAGCCCCTAATCGGGATCACCGCTTCTAAGACTATTAACAATTGATTGATCACTACGATACGGTGGGAAGAAAGCTCACTAAAGATCAACGACAACATATTCTCAGCAGAGATGATCCTTGTGGAAGCCTTCTGGAGAATCTATCCTTAGATTTTCTAGGACACTTCACAAAAGAAGAAGAAGTTGCAGAAAATCAATTTCTTCAAAACAAATGTTGTGATGTCCGAAAAATGGAAGAATACTACTTGGAGCAAGAAAGGTTATATTATACCTTTGACAAATCATCAGACACCATTCACATGACATTTGTGCTGAACATGCCATGACCAATTGCAGAAATGATGGAGGCAAAATTCAAAGCTGATGCAATTACTGACTTATCACAACTCAGTATAGCCCAACTCTATCAAATGGCGATGGAATTAATCCAAAGTCATTGCAGATCCCAAGACTTAAGAAAGCACATGAAACACCTTGAAAAGTCCTCTTTGCAAAAATTTTGTAATGAGGAACCAAACAAATTTGGGTGCCAACATACTGACAAAATGTGCTCTTGCAATACTGGCAAACGGAGAAAGGAAAAGCGACTGTGGAAACCCTACAAGGGAAAGAAATACCGCTTCATTAAACGGTGGAAACAGAAGAAATGTTCTGGCAGATGTTTCATATGTGGCAAAAAGGGCCACTATGCCAGACAGTTAAGTCCAAAAAGAGGCTCCCAGCCAAGCTCCTCCAAATGATTCAGCAAGACGATTTTGATGACGAAATCTATATATGGTCAGATAACCGATCCGTTTCATACCTGATGGAAACCCCTTCAGGGATGAAACCACCACCGCGATTTACGTAGTTCTGATCAAGAGGACTCTATCCTGGTAGTCAAAGAACCTTTACAGGTTGACCTGGCTATGCAACCATCCTCTCTCTTCAGACCCCACATCAAAATCATTCTAAACCCCTCAGCTGATACCCAAGTCGCACTTACTGCTCTTATTGATACAAGAGCAATGTGCTCATTCATCCGATAAGCCTGTGTTCCTAGAGAATTTTATATTCCTACAAAGGTTTCATTCGATTGAAGTGGAAAGCAATCTTCACAAAGAACAAAATCACTCGACCAATAGAGATCAAACCGTTCCTAATACGACATGGCTTTTTTGCCTTTGATTATTCTGGAAAAGACATCTTGTTGGGAATCGACTTCTTAAGTTTGGTTGCCCCTTTTGCTTTCTTTCCAAAATGGTTCTCTTATACCATTCACAATCCTATGGATGGTACGAGTCAAGTTTTCCAAGTTCCTTGGGTTGAAAAACATTCCATTTTTGGAAAGATTAAAATTACCCATCCATAAATACGAATCATATCAAGGAGCTTTCGAACGCCAGTAGAAGTTCTAATCGCTTCCGGCCGAGAACAACATTTTGTGTCTCTACCCTATAAAGATGGATGGATCATGCCCCACTATGCCTCTCATCCAGTATGCCTATGATTTAAGAATGCAAAATGTAGATCCAAAGTTTATGGATCTAAAGCTTTCTAGATCTCATCACCAAAGATTCTATGTCAACAAGCATTCGTATACGGAAAGAAGACAGTGATAGACTACAGAAAACTGAATGATTGCTTGCAGGATATAAGATACCCCATTCCACGGAGGACACACCTTTTGAAACGCATTGCTGGAGCAAAGGTGTTTTCAAAGTTTGACATGAAGTCAGGCTTCTGGCAAATTGGAATCAAAGAAGACGACAAACATAAAACAACATTTGTGGTCCCCCATGGGCATTATGAGTGGAACGTGATGCCTTTCGGTCTAAAAAATGCACCGTCGGAATTCCAGAACATAATGGATGAGGTGTACAAATCCATCTAAGGATTCTGCCTTATCTACATCGATGATGCTCTTATCTTCAGCAACAGTGAAGAAGAACATGCTAAACATCTGTCTCAATTCAAGGCTCTAACCTATAAACATGGGTTAGCCCTGTCAGAACCAACGATGAAGATAGGCGTTGAAGAGGTAGATTTTTTTTGGACTACACATCAAACATGGATTCATCATTCCTCAGCCACATATTGCTGAAAAAATATCTCGCTGCACCAAATAACTGTAAGTTAGATCCAAGAGCTTCCTGGGATCATCAACTACGCAGTTGCATGTGCAAGACCTATCAAAGATGACGAGTCAGATATCAAAGCACTTAAAGAGAGGTGCCCCACAATGGTCAGAAGACGCGACAAAATCTGTGATGGACTTAAAGCAAAAGTGCCAGTCACTTCCACCATTAAAGATACTTGACAAAGGACAAATTTCATGTTACGTATGCATAATGACCATTATTGTGAGCTTTATCGATAGAGGAACTGAGAAAGTATGTGGCTATAACCGCCGCTTAACGATGCTCAAAGCCACTACCCTTCATCAAAGAAAGAAGTCTTAAAGGATTAAGAATTCAAATCTCGATGCACTTGACATTAGCTCCTCCACTTGTTGCCATTAGCCATTCTTGTACATTCGCAATAATCCTCCAAAAAGTATCGTGCCATTTCTCGCACTCCATGATGTGGACACTTCAAGAGTAGCCCATCGAATCGCCCCTAAGTTTCAAAAACTGTCATTCCTCTCTTTGTGTAAACTCAAATTTCTCCGCTCAATGAATTGGTTTTATGCACCGGGAAATATTTATTTAGAAATTTTGTAACCATTTGTTCCTACATGATGCAATGCTATTAGCGCAAAAGTATTTAACCTAATTGAGCCTCTATCCTTTAAAGAAAATGGGAATAATCTAAGTTTAACATCATCGTATTTAAAATTTTCATATTTAAAAGTTTAAATTGCATTTAAAATCATTCGATTATATTCCTCATTTCTAGGCCATAGAACGGAGACAATTTACACTGTTTTAATTCAAAACTCCTAGCCTACATTTTGGTATCTTATGCATGATGTTCAAATTTAAAGGACTAAAATTCTTAAATTCTCCTGGCTTGTAACCATTCCAAATTTATTTTAATGTGCTGTAAGTGTTTTTCAAGTTCTATAGTGCTCAAGATTAGTAATAAACTGACCTACCACGCACAAAAACAAATAAAATAAAAATAAAGCATTTTAACAAAACAAATAAAAAAAGCAAGAGGAGAAATTATACTAACCTTATCAGGCTATTACAACCTTTTCTATAAAAAATACACAAAAAACAAATACGTGAAATAAATTAACTAAAATTAAATTAATAAAATAAACAAAATTACAAAGAAAAAATAAATTGAAAATTAAATTAATTTTAAAGAAGAGAAAAGACAAAATACTAACCTTTAAATGTAGATTCTTTTTTTTCTTTTTTTTTTTTTAATTCGAAAAAAAAAATACAACAAAACAAATAAAATAAATTATTAAAAAAAATTATTTGTTTGAATTTAAATTACTTACCTCCCCGGCAACGGCGCCAAAAACTTGTTGTGCAAATTTTAATGTTTACAAGATAATATATCAGTAGTGTAGATCAATTGACGTAGTGTCGATCCCACGTTAGGAGGATTTTAATTGTGTATAATTAATTTTGCAAAATGGGTTGGAATTGTATGAAGTGATTAAATTATCCTAAAATTGAATTGAAATCATGATAATAAATTCTAAAATTGAATAATTGAGAATAAGGTTTAAATCTATCAAATGACGTATCCTGATCCGTATCAACATGCATCATGAAGCTAAATAATCCAGATATCGCTAATTAAATCACGAGAATCCACAATTCTCACTTGAACCACGCCTAATCAATATGGTGCTTATCGCGCCAAATAATAATAACTGTCAGAGAGTTGTAACAAAGGTGGTACTAGACAAGATTATATTATTTGTGTAAGTCAAAACATCCACAAAATCAGAGGGGAAGAGAAAATAAATTTACCAAATGCTCAGTGACACACGTTGAGACTTCACCTTCAACCCAAAGGAAAGAAAATTAGCCACATAATTGAATCCTAGGGCAAAATGGGAATTTATTAAAATACAAAAGAAAATACAAGATGGAGAAGGAATTAAAGAAATGGATTCAGAAAGTTTATCAAATTGCGGGAGAAAGGCCCTTTTTATGATACGGAGTAAATCATGGCCATCGGATTAAAAAAGCCTGGACGTCAAGATTACCGCATCATCACAATGCCCACGGTTTGACCACTCGGATGAACGTGACCCAGATGAACAGAACGCTTTGGTTGAAAATAATCCGTGATGACGACCGTGACGTAGATTTTTTTCGGGTTCGATATGCCGCCACGCCACCATCAACAAGACATAAGAATTTTAGTCCAACAGATCGTGACACCATCGTCAATGCCACATTATCGGTCAATGCCACATCATCGTCTGCCTATGTGAAGATCGTGAATAAGAACGATACAGACTGCATACACGTGAATAGTGCATATGTGAATAAGGTATTTTCCTTTTATGCCCTCCCAAGGTTTTCACCGTTCGAAGTTCAAAAGTGATGTCCGCTTTTTCTGATCTATCCTTTATTGTGAAATGACTATAATGCCCCTAAAATACATAAAATACTTAATTAAAATAACACACGCAGTAATTACATCACATGTTAAATACATAAAAATAAGAGTTGTTAAGACTTAAATGTAAAATGATGGTTTTCTCCTTTATAAATATGCATTTTGTAACACTCAACACACCCCAATCCTTATTGCATATCCCTAGCAAACAAAGTTTAAAACAAAATTCAAATTCAAAATAATTTTTTTTTTTTTTTAGAAACACTCGTGTTTATTCAATCAGATTAATGATAGCAATCAAATAAAAGTATAAGCATTATCTCCAGTCTAAAGCAACATCACACCCACATCAACCATCCACATGAATTTCAGAGACTTTGTTATAGCTACTTTCAAGAATGACACATCAAACCCAAAATCTCAAAAATGACACTCTCACAAAGTTAAAATTAAAACCAAATAAAAATAGTCACTCCAATGAATGGTAATTGAGAGAAAATAATGAAGAATTGATATCACATGCTCTCACCAAGATGAAATAAACATGCCCTCAGCTTAGAAATAATACGATCTCAAGTCAAATAAAATGTTAGTCAACCCACTTTATTTATCTTTTTTTTTTATTATGCATCACTACATCTTTTAATTTCATATAACTAGCTTCTACTTCAAACTATAGTTCCTAAAATCAAGAGGACTTTATTGTAACGGCTAGGATATGGCTAACAAAAGAAATAAATAAGGAAACAAAGATATGTTTGGAGAAAACGAATTTTTTTTTTTGGAAGTTGGATTTCACCTTTATTATTATTTTTATTCTTTCAAAACAACAACTTTTGTTTTGTTTTTTTTTCTTTTTGCTTTTATTTGCATAACTTTAACAACATAATTATTTACATTTTTCAAACATAAATAGTGATGGAACTTAAAAGACATCGGGAATACTCTAAACCTGGAGTCAAGATGATAAGTTGACAAAGAAAAGGTTTTTGTTTTTTTTTTTTTTTTAAAATTCAGAATTCATGATATTTAATAAAAGGATGGCTAGAAGGCTAAACCTGGATCAAATACGGTCATTTTCCATCGCCTTTTAGGGCTCTAAATAATTATCCATATCTACTAGATTTTCCCAACGTAAAGAACACACATTTTTTTTTTTTTTTTAATTTTACCATTTTTTTAAAGGGTTAACTTAAAAAATCTAGAGATCGTATAAAATAATAAACCTGCTAAATAGTAGAACGGCAAAAGGTTCTCCAAGAAACGATGAGCCAATAACTCACTTGGACTTATTTATGACATGTTCATTCTTTCAAGCTAACTCATATTTGTCTCCGACATCAACATGTAAAAGCAAACATAACAGAACATCACTTAAGACCAAAGATAATACAAATACTAAAATTTGAAATTAATCATGTCTATCCAATGTTAAAACAAATCACAAATTTTTTTTTAAACAACATTCTACCCCCAACCTATTCTAAACATGAAAGGTTTAAAATACGTACGCAGTAAACGCGAAACGATGATTAAAACTAATTAAAAGCTACACTTAAAATGATAGAAACGAAATGGTTTTGTTTTTTTTTTTTAACTTGTAAGACAATGCGTTTAAAACTACTCCATATTCACCATCTTCGACTCAAAATTTGAAAATATATATTTATAAAGGAGAAAGAGGAAAAACGGTTTTTTTTTTAAACGATGAAGATGCTGCTTTCTAGAGTAATTACACTCCATATTCAGCCATCTTCAACAAAATGTTAGCAATGCTTAGTTTCTACAACAAAAATCAAGAAAACTTAACAAGATTCCACAATTGTCGACTATTCCTCCCAACCAAAACGAAACATTGTCCTCAATGTTTTAAAGGAAAAAGTAGAGTTTGAAGACATCACCTGCAACACGTAAGAAAATATTTACAAAGGAGAGTTAAATCTAATTTGTACTTCATGCCATCGTTACTATCATTATTTGGTCGCCCAACACAAAGGTCCGTGGTCCGCTCCGTTTATAAGCTTGTAACATATCAAGTAGCTCATTAGCATGAGCCAAATAAAGAGTTTTTTACATTGTATGAATGAAATAGTTTTTTATCGCATGGTTAAGAAATGCGATAAAGCCATCATAAAAGTTATTGACATTTAACAAACCGACGGGTTTACGGTGAATGTCACGGGCCCAAGATGCTAGTGTGATAAGGCTCTGTAAAGATCTCCCTAAGGAAAATAAAAGCATCACGTGATTAAGCATTTCGGTGCTATTCTTTTGCATACCAGACGACTAACTTTTCTCCAATGAGTCGACGAATCGCCCAATGGTTTTAGGACTCTTGGGATGATGCCAACACTTGACTTCCTCTCGATAAAAGCTACTCGAGACTATTTTTGATAACCCCTACTCCTCCATACACCAAGTGTAATTTTTCATGCTTCGACCAAGATCTGTACGCCCATAACTCTTTATGTTTGCCATAGGTAAATCCGTAGCACACAAATGTTCTTGAATTGTTCTATCGGGAGTAATGTATCAGGATACTTTTCAAAACAACATGAGTGCTTGACAAAAGATAAATCACATTTAAAGAATCTTGGATATGTGAACGAGGTAACATGTCAATGTCAAATAACGCTGAAAGCACGGCTCATGAAAGTTAAAAAGGAAACAAGAAAAGGAAAAAGCAAACAAAGAATAAAATTATTAAAGACAATAATGCAAACAATAAAACAACAAGAAATGAAATAAAATAACAAGAAAGTAAAAGGATATTTACACGTAATGATCGTGGCTCACATCTTCCTCTCGGTTTTACGCCCAGAACGGCAACGCCTCTATGGGTCGAGGATGGCTTCCCATCCGCTTTCTTATAAACTGGCAACAGGTCGCTTATAGTCGATTCAGATTATATCGCGCATGCTCTTTTGAATAATGGCCATAACTCGAGAATCGCTCTTGCACATATCCACCGGGATGCGTTTCAAGAGATGTATGATATCATCCAATGACTCTTATTCAAGCCATCCCAATGAATTGAATCTTATCTTCTCCGTTATCGACACCATTCCTAAAGAACATGGGTTTCTATCGCAACTCATTCTCGCACACTTAGACAAGCAATGAAATTCTTCAAGCTCGCTGCTTTCTTGCGTAATTTCCTTTACCACCAAGCATGTATATGCATAAATTTGGAGGTAACTCACCGCCAATCGCATTTTAGCCTCGATTAACCAACGGATGTCCGCAGTATGTTATTCCTGAGCAATCGCATGCTCGATAGATTGTAAGGAGGGCATTCGAGTGAAGGGAATCGTGAAGCTTTTGCTAAAATCTCGCTTCTATCCATACCTTCGTAATATCGCTTATTATGGAAGTTAACCGACTTGATTGTCACGGAGTACCTTTATCCGCCACTTCACCGGGGTAACAAACTAAAGCACACAAACAGAAAAACAAATTAAAACACACAAAGAAAATTAAAATCGTCCTCTTATGAATTTACCTCAAGCTCCAACTGGATGTCGTAAACACTTCTCTCAATATCTCTGAGTTGGCTTTTAGATTCTCAACATAGGCTACTAACTCTGGTTCAGAGCCCAAATGCGTTGTGTTTTACAAAACCGAATCGCTTTTGAGATGAGTTTTTCGTTGAAGTGGTTTAAGAATATTCAGGAGGAACGGCCCAAGTGTACTCTGATTAAAAATGATAAGAGAAAACTTAATAGTTAGACAAACACACTTATGCAAAAAATAATTTCAATTAGAAAGAATAATAAAAAGAAAGAAAGAAAAACAAATCAACGAAAAGAAAACAAATCAATTCAAATCTGGTGGGTCACTCAAATTTATTTCGTGTTTTCTCCACGTATGGTATTCTAGATACGGCTTTAATCTTTGACCATTAACTTTAAACGCGACACCGCTCTTTCGGTCCTTAATTTCAATCGGGAAAAAACAAGATGAACAATAAAGGGACCACCATCGAGAGCGAATCTTACCCGAATAGTGCAAACAAGAATTGAATAAAAGCACTTTCGACATAGTGAACGATTTTCTATAATGTGCTTGTCACGAAAGACTTTCATTCGTTGCTTGTAAATTTTGGCATTTTCAGATGCATCATTGAATTTCTTCAAGTTCTACCGCTTGTAATCTTCTTTTCGAAATTTGATGTCAAAGTTGAATTTCTTGATGGCCCAATACGACGATGCTCGAGTTCTACGTGTAGGTGGCAAGCTTTTCCATACACTAGGGTGACATCCCAATCGGGTCTTGAAAGCCGCTCTATATGCCCATAATGCATCATCAAGTCTTAATGACCAATCTTTTTCCGTCCTACCACCGTCTTTTCTAATATGTGCTTTATTTCTCGATTGGAGATTTCAACTTGGCCACTGGTTTGCGGATGATATGGGGTTGCCACTTTGTGAGTGATTGAATACTTTGTCAAAAGTGCTTTAAATGCTTTGTTACAAAAGTGGGCACCACCATCACTGATTATTGCTCGAGGGAATCCAAAGCGTGAGACAATGTTGCTTTTCAAAAATCCTATCACCACTTTGTGATCATTGGTCCTACATGAAATTGTTTATACCCATTTCGATACATAGTCAACAGCAACCAATATGTATTGATGGCCAAAAGAATGGGGAAAGGGTCCCATGAAGTCGATACCCCATACATAAAAAATCTCAACCACTAAAATAGGATTTAGTGGCATTATGTTCCTTCGTATAATACTCCCCATTCGTTGACACCTATCACATGAAGAACAGAAAGTGTAAGATCTCGAAATATATAATGATAAACCATACATTGTAAAACTTTAGTCACTGCTTTTTAGCTGAAATGGCCTCCACAAGCTTGTTCATGGCAGAATGAAAGGATATTCTCAATTTCACTTTCCGGACACATCGCCTAACAATTCTGCATAATACTTGAACAAATACGGTCATCCAAAGAAATTCTTTATTTCGCAAAGAATTTAGCCTTGTCTTGCTGGTCCAATGCTCGAAATTTACCGTAATAAGATAATTAACTATATCAAGATACCAAGGTAATACTTCTACATTCATCAATTGTTCATCCGAATGACTCATTTAATGGTAATTGCTCAGAATTGTGTCAAAATGGAGCGAGAGACGGTCCGCCACGATATTTTCTCGTACTTTCTTATCTTTGAATTCCAAGTCAAATTCTCGCAAAAGTAATACCCAACTAATTAGTCTAGCTTTTGCATCTTTCTTTATGAGAAGATATTTAAGAGTAGCATGATCATGAATATAATTATTTTACAACCAATGAGATAAGATCAAATTTTTCCAATGCAAACACTCATCGCTAGCATTTCTTTTTCAAGAGTTGAATAGTTCAACTGCATCATTCAATGTCATACTAGCATAGTAAATAAATATGGGAATTCGATCAACTCTTTGTCCTAAACCGCTCCTATCAGATAATCGATGCATCACACATAAGCTCAAATGGTAAGTTTCGAATGACGATGATGTCAATAATTGCTTTAATTTTTCAAAAGCCATAAGACATGAATCATTAAAGATAAAGGTACATCTCTTAGAAGTAAATAAGTGGTCTGTAAACTTGCTAAAATCTTTAATGAAACGCCTATAGAAACCAAAGATGCCCAAGGAAAGATCTTACTTCCTGCTTTTAAGGAGGAAGATTAAAAGATCCACCTGGCTTGTCAACCTCAATACCTTTGCTCGAAATGATGCGACCGAGAACAATACCTTGTTTTACCATAAAACGGCACTTCTCCCAATTCAAGACTAAGTTCTTCTCAGACATCTCAAAACTAGCGTTAGATGATGTAAACATCGATCAAACGAGTCACCAAAGAGAAAAATCATCCATAAAGACTTCAAGGAATCGTTCAACCATATCAGAAAAATGCTCAACACGCATCGTTGGAACGTAGCAGTGCATTACATAATCCAAATGGCATTCTCCTATATGCAAAAGTGCCAAAAGGCAAGTGAAAGTAGTTTTCTCCCGATCTTTTTGGCATGAATCGATTATATCCTAGTAGCCATCTGTAAAGCAATAAAATTCACCGCTAATCTATCAAGCATTTGATCAATAAATGGTAAAGGAAAATGGTCTTTACGCAGATGTAATTCAACTTTCTATAATCAATATACACGCCCATCCTCGTAGTCACTTGGTATCAATTCATTATCGGATTCAGAATTCATCGTGACTTTTTTTGGGACAACTTGTACAAGACTCCACCCATGAACTATCGAATTGGGTAAATGATACATGCGCTAATAGCTTAAGGACTTGCTCTAACAACTTCTTTCATATTAGATTTAACCGACGTTGCATTTCCCTAGTAGATTTAGCATTTTCATCAAGCGTGAATGTAATGCATGCAACTGCAGGTTTATACCTTTTTATGCATGGTCCATCCTAATGCCCTTTGTTCTTTTCAAAACATCCAACAACTTACCTTTTTGTTCATTACGGATGATGAGATGATTACCGTAGAGTACTTTCTTCCCCAAAATGCATATTCCAACGTGTTGGGTAATGGTTTCGAGCTCGAGTTTTTGGTGATTCGATGACGGAATGAGTTTCTTCTGGTGCTAGTTGTTCAACTCTTCGACTTCCATTTATTAGGTCCGTGGAAGTCAAGTAGCGTTGACCTCATCAACCGATCGTCAATATCAAAATCCAAACCAAAGTGAGTTAAACATGTTTCAGAAAGGATCATCACTAAGGTTTGAAAAGAAAAGTATTATCAATTATTGTTTTATTAAATCCACATCAACAATTCCATCTCTCGTGACCGGAGGTTGTTTGGCAATGTTGAAAATGTTTAGCTCCATAGTCATGTTGTCGAAGGACAATCGCACATTTCCAATATGAGCATCCGCATGCCAAGCTTCAAGATAATGGGATGTGCTTCGAATCCTCAGATTTGTTGAGTGTCAATTACAATGAAATCAACAGAAAATAAAACTTGTTCTACTGGATAAGCACGCCCTCCACAATACCACGAGGTATTTTGTGGACCGATTCGTAACACCACCTGAGTTCGGTGTAATTCTCCAAGTCTAAGTTTCACGAATACTGAGTAAGGCAAAAGATTTACACTAGCCCTAAATCCAACAAAGCATTCTCAATGTGTGGTTCTATGCCATACGAGATAAATGGGAGCCCGGTCTTTGCATTTTAAAGGAATTTTATGTTGGAGATGTAACTAACGCTTTCTCGTTAAAAATGCCTTCTTTCAACATGCATATTTCTTTTTAAGACAAAGGTCTTTAAGAAACTCGCATAAGATGGAACTTGCTTTATAAAGATCAAGTGGATGTTAACACTTACATGTTTGAAGATTTCGAGAATCTCACCGTGGATTTTCCCTTCTTCCTTTCGTAACCTCCGAGTGAAATGGAGCTTTAACGTATTCTCGTGGGTTGGTTTCTTCTTTCTCCTGGTGAGTCTTCAACATTCATGTGTACAATTTGATTTTCTTTGGTCACCCAGATCTCCACTTTGTTGTCGACTTTTCCTTTCGCAAGGTCATGACCGCTTTGACTCTCCATGTGGTAAATCGTGCTTTAGGATTAGGGTTGACTTGAAACTTTTCTCAACAAATACGCGTCTCGAATCGAGTTGTCCCACCATCTTCTCGAGGCTTGAAACCGATTGAGCTTGTGAGTTGAAGCCCGCTCAATTCATTTTCAGTAGTCCATCAACGGTGCGGGTTGCTCAATCGTGGAGTGAGTAAGATTCTTGAGATTCGGAATGAATCCTCCCAGGTTGAGTAGCCTGGTTACGATTGAATGGTCTAAATCAAAAGGCTCGAGGAACTTGAGGAATGGTGGAGCCTGGTCCATTCATTGGAATCATAAGCACCATGAAAAAAAATTGGTCTCCATCCGTGGTTATATGTGTTGAGTATGGGTTGTAATTCGATGGTTTTCATTACACCTACGGCATTGGCTTGATCGGAGTCATGGTCATGGTTCATTGATTTAATGACAACGATGCTATTTGTCGAGCAAGACCTTCAACCATCTCCTTGACTTCTTTGATTTTGACGCCAATTTGAACCTCATTTACCCCTTAATTCTTCTAGTATTCGAGTGATCGATTGTTGGGAATTATCCTTGTCATTGGAAGAATTCCCAAATCGATGCATTTTTGACATTAGCTCCTCCACTTGTTGCCATTAGCCATTCTTGTACATTCGCAATAATCCCTCCAAAAAGTATTGGCATTCGTGCCATTTCTCGCATGATGTGGACACTTCAAGAGTAGCCCATGAATCGCCTCCCAAGTTTGAAAAACCGTCTCTCTAAACTCGAAATTTCTCGAATAATTGGTTTTATCGAAATATTTATTTAGAAATTTGTAACCATTTGTTATGATGCAATGCTATTAGCAAAGTATTTAACCATGAAAGCTCTCATCCTTTAAAGAAAATGGGAATAATCTAAGTTTAACATCATCGAAAATTTTCATATTTAAAAGTTTGACAAATGGCGAAAATCATTCAGATGATTATATGGTCTCATTTTCAGGCCATAGAATGTGGGAGACAATTTAGCACTAGGTTTTAATTCAAAACCCTAGTAGCTACATTTGGGTATCTTATGCATGATGTGCTCAAATTAAAGGACTAAAATAATCTTAAATGGCCTCTCTTTGTAGAATCCATTCCAAATTTATTTTTAATGTAAAGTGTTTTCTCAAGTTCAAGGTCTATAGGTTCAAGATTAGGTAATAATGGCCTACGCAAAACAAATAAAATAAAAATAAAGATTTAACAAAACAAATAAAAATAAAGAAGATGGAGAAATTACGATACTAACCTTATTATTACAACCTTTTCTATAAAAAATACACAAAACAAATACTAAATAAATTAACTAAAAATTAAATTAATAAGATAAACAAAAAAAATTACAAAGAAAAATAAATTGAAAATTAAATTACAGAATTTTAAAGAAGAGAAAAAGAAAAGAAATACCAACCTTTAAATGTAGATTCACTTTTTTTCTTTTTTTTTTAATAAGAAAAAAAATACAAGAAAACAAATAAAAGAAATTATTCACAAAAATTAATTCTATGAATTAAAATTACTTACCTAAAAAACTTGTTGCAAATTTTAATGTATGCGAATCTATAGTGTAGATCGATGGTGACAGTGTCGATCCCACGAAGATGAGGATTTTAATTGTGTATAGAATTAATTTTGCAAAATGTGGTTGGAATTGTGGTGGAAGTGATTTAAATTATCCTAAAATTGGAATTGAAATTGCGATAATAAATTCTAAAATTGGAATTAATGGTGAGAATAAAGTTGAGCAAATCTATGAAATGACGTACTTGGGTATGGATCCGTATCAACACGCATCATGAGCTAAATAATCCGATAATGCAATTAAATCATGAGGGGAATCACACCTCATGAACCACGCCTAATCAATATGGTTATCGAAATAATAATAACCTTGTACTTAGAAGCCGGTGTAAGACAAGATTAGTATTATTTGTCGACGAGAAGTCAAAACATCCACAAAAACTAGAGGGGAAGAGAAAATAAATTTACCAAATAAGCTCATGACACATGTTGAGACTTCACCTTCAACCCAAGCTTGAAAGAAAATTAGTCACACATAATTGAACTAAGGGCAAAATGGGAATTTATTAAAATACAAAGAAAATACAAGATGGAGAAGGAATTAAAGAAAATGGATCCCAAAAATGGATTCAGAGCTATCAAATTAGGGGGGAGAGGCCCCCTTTTTATAGATACATGGAGTAAATCATGGCCATCGGATTAAAAAATGGACGCCCGTCAGTCAACAGTCCACGGTTTGACCACGTGGATGAACAGTAACACGGTTTGACTCGGATGAACAGTAACGCGGTTTGGTTGAAAATAATCCTGTGTGATGCATGTACCGTACGCGAGATTTTTCATCCACTGATATGCTGCCACGTCACCATCAACAGTACATAAGAATTTTAGTCCAACAGGATCGTGACACCTCATCAATGCCATCATCGGTCAATGCCACATCATCGTCGCCTATGTGAATGATCGTGAACGATATACAAAGACTGCATACGTGAATAGTACATGTGAATAGTCTTATTTTCCTTTTATGCCCCTCCAAGGTTTTCGTCCCGAGTTCAAAAGTGATGTCCGCTTTCGATCTCTCCTTTATTGTGAAATGACTATAATGCCCTTAAAATACATAAAATACTTAATTAAAATAACACACGCGTAATTACATCACAAGAAGGTTAAATACATAAAAGTAAGAGTTGTTAGTAAGACTTGAAATGTAAAATGATGGTTTTCTCCTTTATAAATATGCATTTTCTAACACTCAACAGGCAGCTCTAGTGCCCACGAAACTAGAGCCCACTTTCTCAGAGATCTCAATACCTTTATTGCATGGCTTCCTTCAGAAGTTCAGGAAGACATCTTTGAGAAAGTCATTAGTCACAAAAGAGATCCAGAAGATCAAGCTCTAACATGGCGAGTATGGCAACTCATGGCCATGCAAGAACACAGATCCGCCCACAACAAAAGATGTCAGAGACCTTTTGATCCACATCCAAACCCTGACCAGATGCATGAAACAGTTTTCAAGACCGGCTGCACATTCCATTACGTCATCAACGAAAATTCTAACTGGGGACATTATGTTATTTGCGACATAACACCCCAAGCCTACTACATCACTTGGTACTGGCTGAACATTTACCCAGTTGCAATATTATTCGAACCAAACCTCATCCACACTAGCCGAAGATATGGCAAGGGAAGGTGGTTTGACAAAATGTTCGCCCTTATCTTCGAAGATATCATAACGTTGAAACTTCTCTACGGATATATATATATATATATACACACACCAAAATCCAAAGCTAGCTATCACTTGGCAGCCTACGAATGAAGTAACAATAAACAATCAAAGCTTAACAAAATCAAGGAGATGTTTAGACGGACACATTAAGAACCGGAGTCGCTCATACATGAACCTAAAATTTACTTTCCCGAGACTTCATAATTTAGCAAGTGCACAATCTCTTGGCCCTCCATTGAAGCTACTGGGATTGCTCAAGCTTATCCTCAGGTAAAATTGATTCATTAAAAAAAAAAAAATTGAGAAGACATTCACATGATGAGATCACATTTTAATCCAACTAATTAAGTCTTGAAAGAATATAGATCTTTTGTTAAATCCATCTAGTTATGTTTTCACATCTCCATTGTTGTCACTTTCTCGACTGCATGAAGGTAATTATCTCATTTCTCCATTGCTCAATCTCTTAATTTGCAGTTGATTTCTTTGTTTTTCAAATTAATTTAGGGTTAGGTTCAACTTAGTTTTGGATTAGGTTTTGGTTTCCATCAATTGATGAATTTTAGGGATCTCTTCACTGTGCTCAATATTTGACGATTATGATTGGTATACAACTACTCGAAAACCAGTCTCTTTCCTATTTAATTTCTCTTGTATGCTATAGTGGAGTTATTAATAAAAATAATTATGTTAAAATTTATAGTGTTAAAATTAAATTGCCTCTCTTGAACAAAAATTCTTGGTTGTCTCAGTGAATCAATCCCAATTGTAACATAAATTATTTTACTTTTACCAAATTTAGACTCTAGCTACGGCTGATTACATTTGTTCTAAGTTGAATTTTTTACTTTAGAAGTGAGAGAAGTTTCATTCTAATTTCAATATTTTGAAACTACCTTAATTTTATTTTATGTTAACCTCAAAAAAGACAAATGTAGTTGCCTGGTTTTGCAAGAAAATTTAGTAAAAAAATCTCTTGCCATTTTGTTACTTATTTATATAATAATTGTTACTCAGACCATGTCTGTTGCCAGAAAATTGCAATAATTCAAGCCATCTTTGACTTGTTATTTTTTGAAAAAAAATTGATTAAAATATATTTTGGACAATTGTTTCTCTTCAGTCCAAATTCACGGGGTTTGAAATTTTGAATGATTAAAAAATTGATTAAACATCCAGGACACAACTTTTCTAAATTTCCAAGATGTTTAAAAAAAATTATTTTGGGATATTAACTGTTTCTTCTTCAATCCTGTATGGAACTCAGTCATCAGGATTAGAGCTACAATATGATTAATTAGTTACTTTTACTGCAATTAATTAATCCATATTTTTCTCTAGCCATTTTTGTCAATTTGATTATGTGCTATTATGTTGAAAGTAGTGAATGTACTCGAGCATAAAATTTTGGGTATGAAGACTCATGATTGTCATGTGTTCTTAGAGATATTATTGCCTCTTACAGTGCGAGAGGTTCTACCTAAACAAGTTTACGATGCTTTGATTAAAGTTAGCACATTTTACAGAGAATTATGTGCCTAAGGTTTTGAAAGAAGAAAATTTGGTTAGGCTTGAAGAACAGGCTTAATACTTTGTAAATTAGAAAAAAAATATTCACTTTTCCTTTTTTTGATATAATGGAGCACCTACCTATTCATTTAGCTTGGAAAACAAAAGTTTTTGGACCTGTTCAATATAGATGAATGTTCCCAATAAAAAGGTAATACCATTTTGAATTTTGTTTCAATTATATTACTAATTCTTTTAAATTAAATAAATTTTTAATTTAATTTAAAATTTTGAGATAGGTCTTTGTGTATACTCAAAGGTTATGTTTGTAATAAGGCTCGTTCTGAAGGGTCTATTATTGAAGGTTATTTAGCTAATGAATGCTGATATCTTGTCCATGTGCTTTATACAAGAATTGTTCTTGATGGGTTCAGAATATGCAAGTTGATTTTATACTTATTTTTTTATAAACTTATATATAGAAAAAAAGCACAACGAACAAGAAGAATCGAACCAAGTCCAAACTTATTCATACTAAAAGTTCGGTCCCAATGGCTAAGCATAGAAAAGAAATGGTAAGAGAAAATGTATGACTTTGATCATAACAAAAGTGTTGTTTAGTGATTATGATCTTATTGAATTTCAATTCTTTATTAAAATAATAAACAAGTACTGAACTTAGTCCTCTTGATTTATTCAAGTTTTTTCATGTAAGAAAGAGTGGGATTGTTAAAGAAATAATAACAGTGAGTTCAACAAATAAAATCAGTAGCTAATTTAACTACAGCAAGACAACAACTGATATTAAACAATAGCAAAAGAAAACAGCAATTGGAAATGAAACGAAACAACGAAAATAAACCCGAGGCTTGTAACACAGTGTCCTTAAAATAGATTTACCACCTACTGAAGTACTTTAGGTTTATTGGTAACTGTTTTCCAGGATACAACGGGCACAAATTTTCAGTTAAGCACAGACAGATAATTTCGGCGAATCACAACAGCGGCAAACTCGATCAGAAAACAAGACGAAAGAAGGAAGAAAGAAAATTTTAAGTGCTCTGTGTGCGTGAAAAATAGAAGAGGAAGTTGCCTTTTTATACACATGTGAGGATGTAACAGTAGCATAGTACTGATTTCTCGAATTCAATATATGCCATTTAATTGTTGTAACAACCAATTGAACTAAAAAATTGAATTGCATAACAACCCAAAAAATAATTGCGAAGTTGTTACAAATTCTTTGAATTCAAAAATTGTGAAACTGTTACAAAAAATTTAAAAGAAAATTAAAAACATGCCATGCAAGCTTGGGTGATTTTGGACTGACATTTGCGTACGCAGGACGTGCGGATGCACACGAGTTCAACCAAATCAGTCTTGGATTCGCACCCCCTGCGCACGCGCGTGTGGAGAGAGCTTTTATCTTTATAATTCTTGCTCATGCATGAGTAAGTGTCTATATATAAACACAAATCTCTTGGCTTATTTTTCCCTTGTGGGATAAACCTCATTTCGTTTAAAATTTTCAACTTCAAGGGTGAACTTTGAGAGACAATTTTTCATTCACCCAAGCACTATTTTGAGTAAATAAATATACACTTTCGAAGTACTCACCGAGTAGAACCCGAACTTCACAAAATTTTCCACTTTCGCTAAGTGGGACACACTCAAAATGTTCCTTCAAAATAGCATATTGATATGCTATTTTTCCAACAATTCCCCACATGAATGAAAATTGTCAGTAAAATAGAAAAACCACTAAATTTTGACGTCAAAACCATTTTTAACCTTAATGATTGAGTTTATTGGATCGATACCTAGCACAAGATAGGTATGTCTTATCATTTGAACCTTCCCTTATGATAATATATTTACTTTACTGGCTTATCAGTAGACGCAATGTCTTTGAACTGTTCTGCCGTTAGTGTAAACGATCATATGCTACACATAAGTATTTCTCCTAACACTGTTGAGTTCTCATAGTTATGTTTGTTTTGGCCTTAAACATCTATTTGGTTCTGCAAGAGTTTCTAATAGCTGAACCGCTAACAACTCTCTTTGAAGCGGTCCCACTTCTCTCTCACATAGGTGATAGCTTAATTAAGAGTAACCCGCATTACTCTGCTCGGATTTCCGACGTATAAGAATCATTAAGAGCCTAGATCAACCTTATTTCCCACGGGCATCACTGTTTCATCATAGGAATGGTCAATGGGGTAATCCTCTCAAGAGAATGAACCCCACAATGATCCAACTTTAGTCTTTAACAATTAGGTTGTTCCATTGAACCTAGATCTTGGGATCTCCAGTCAACTAGGTTGGGTTTTCCTTTGTTATTGACTAATCATTCTATGAGTTTTAATTCTATTCCCCTCGATAATTTTTTTACTAGCTCTCTATTTAATCCTTTGGTTAGCGGATCCGCAATGTTATCATTTGACCTCACATAGTCAATAAAAATAACTCTAGTAGAAATAAGTTGTCTAATGGTATTATGTCTACGACATATGTGTCTAGACTTACCATTATACATATTGCCCTGTGCCTTACCGATAGCTTATTGACTATCGCAATGAATATAAATTGTAGGTACATGCTTTGGCCACTTTGGAATACCTTCTAAAAAGTTGTGTAGCCATTCTGCTTCTTCACCACATTTCTCTAATGCAATGGATTTAGATTCCATTGTAGATCTGGCAATTACTGTCTGTTTAGAAGACCTCCATGATATAGCTGCACCTGCTAGTGTAAACACATAGCCGCTAGTGGATTTTGAATCTTTAACATCAGATATCCAGTTAGCATAACTAAATCCTTCTAATACTTTTGGATACCTAATATAATGCAGTCCATAGTTACGAGTGTATCGAAGATACCTAAGTACTTTTACGATAACTTTCTAATGATTAGTTCTTGGATTACTCGTATATCTACTAAGTTTACTAACTGTATTGGCTAGATCTGGTTTGGTATAGTTTGTTAAGTACATCATACTGTCTATTATTCTAGCGTATTCTACCTGAGAAATACCCAATAAATGTATACTCGTATCTAATGGAGCTTTAGACACGGTATTATCATCTTTATTAAATTTTCCAACAATTTTATCTACATAATGAGTTTGACTTAGAATAAGTCCATTAAAAGCCCCTGGGATTTTAATCCCCAAAATGACATCCGCAAGACCCGTGTCTTTCATGTCAAATTTAAATTTCAATATATTCTTGTTAGATTTAATCATGTCATCATCACTCCCAACAATGATCATGTCATCAACATAAAAATATAAAATGACATAAACACATTTGTCACACTCGTTGAACTTAAATCCACTTGTGATCATCGTATGATCAAATTTTATATTTATATGTCATCAACATATAAATATAAAATGACATAAACACATTTGTCACATTCCTTGATCTTAAATCCACTTGTGATCATCGTATGATCAAATTTTTCATGCCACTATTTTGGTGTTTGTTTCAAGCCATAGAATGACTTTACTAATTTACAGAGTTTCTTTTCTTGTCCTGGAGCTATAAAACCTTCAGGCTGCTCCATGTAGATTTCTTCATCTAAATCTCCATTTAGAAAAGCCGTCTTTACATCCATTTGATGTATCTCGAGATTGCGCAAAATTGTAATTGCTATTATCATCCGAATGAAATTTATTCTCGTAACAAGAGAATAAGTATCAAAGTAATCAAGACTTTCTTGTTGCCTATAACCTTTAATTACAAGCCTAGCCTTGTACTTATCAATTGATCCATCAGCTTCATTTTCCTTTTGAAAATCCACTTATACCCCAAAGGTTTACATTCTGGAGGAAGATCTACTAGCTCCCAGGCATGATTTTGTAAAATGGATTCAACTTCACTGTTAATGGCTTCTTTCCATAAAGCGGCTTCAGGTGAAGTTACAACTTCTTTGAAGCTTTGAGATTCACTTTCTAGCAAATACGTCAAAAAGTCTGGACCAAAAGACTTTTCTATTCTAGCTCCTTTGCTACGTCTGACCTTAACTTCTTGTTCTTCTTCTTCTTCTGGAACTTCATCATTTTCTTTATTTTGACTGTTTTCAATTATTGTTTCATGAAGTTGTTGTAGTTCTTTCGATTCCATTTTAGAATTGCAATGAAACACATGTTCGAAAAAAGATGCATTTCTTGATTCTATTATCGTATTTTTATAGACATTCGGAACTTTAGACTCATGCACCAGAAATCGATAAGCACTACTGTTTTGTTCATGACCAATGAAAATACAATCAACAGTTTTTTATCCTATTTTCACTTTTTTATTTGAAAGAACCATTACTTTAGTAAGACACCCCACACTCGTAAGAATTTATAAGAAGGTGTTCTACATTTCCACAGCTCATACGGGGTTTAATCTTCTTGCTTTCGGGGTATATTATTTAATAAATAATTAGCTGACAAAATAGCTTCTCCTTACATATTCTAGGGTAACCCAGAACTTATCAACATTGCATTCATCATTTCCTTTAAAATTTGATTCTTTCGTTCCGCGATCCCATTAGATTGAGGTGAATATGGAGCCGTGAATTGATGTATGATTCCACTTTGTTCACATAGTGACTCAAACGGAACAACATACTCACCATTGCGGTCACTTCTTAATTCTTTGATTTTTCTATTAAGTTGATTCTCAGCTTCATTTTTGTAGAGAATAAACTTTTCTAAAGCTTTATCTTTACTTTTCAACAAATATACATAGCAATATTTTGTGCAATCGTCAATAAAGGTAATAAATTTTTATTACCACCTCTTGTTTGAATGGATTTAAAATCACAAATATCATTATGTATTAAATCAAGTGGTTCAGTGTTTCTTTTAATTGTTTGGAAAGATGACTTAGTTAGTTTTGCCTCAACACAAGTTTCACAATTATGTTTCAAATCATTTTGAAAGTTGGGAATATACTTCATGTTAATGAATTTACGCAATGAATTAAAATTAACATGTCCTAATCTACCATGCCAAAGATTAGAAGACTCAAGCAAATAAGCAGAAGAACTAGCTTCATTATTAATTTTTGGTTTCAGAGTTGTTACATTGAGCTTAAATATCCTATCATTAACATAACCCTTTCCCACATACATCTCATTCTTTGACAAAACTACCCTATCTGACTCGAACACCATTCGGAAACCATGTTTGTTCAACAGCAATCTAGACACCGAGTTCTTCCAAATTTCTAGCACATGAAGCACATCGTTCAGAGTTAGCTCTTTTCCAGAAGTCATATTCAGAATCACCTTCCCTTGACCATCAATCTTAGACATAGCAGAATTCTCCATGAATAGCTTCTCTCCATTGCTATCTGCTTCAAATGAAGTGAACAACCCTCTGTCCGAGCAAACATGTCTGGTTGCTCCCGTATCAATCCACCATTCTCTCGGATTAGAGCTAACCAGATTCACTTCTGAAACCACTGTAGAGAGGTTTATTTCTGAAATATGTTGAGTGATGTTTTCCACTACATTTGCATCTCGCTTCTCTTTAGGCAATCTGCAATCCGAAGCCTTGTGACCTATCCTGGAGATAATGCTTATACTTTTATTTGATTGCTATCATTAATCTGATTGAATAAACACGAGTGTTTCTAAGTAAAATAAAATAAAAATCATTTTGGTTTTGAATTTTGTTTTCGCTTTATTTGCTAGGGACTAGTAATAAGCTGGTTGGGGGGTGTGTTGAGTGTTAGAAAATATATATTTATAAAGGAGAAAATCATCATTTTACACTACAAGTTTTACTAACACCTTTACTTTTATGAATTTAACCTTCTTTTGATTTAATTCCGTGTGTTTTATTTTAATTAAGTATTTTATGTATTTTAGGGGCATCATAGTCATTTCACAATAAAAGAGAGATCAGATGGCAAACGGACATCACTTTTGAACTCGTGAAAACCTTGGAGGGCATAAAAAGAAAAATGGCTCACATATTATTATTTTCGATGGACGATATTGAGATTGATGAGGTGTCACGATCCTGTTGGGCTAAAATATTGATGGTGACGCGTGGCATATGATGGATGAAAAATCTACGTCTGATGCATCATGATTATTTTCAACAAACTACACATCGTATTCACCGGGGTCAAACTGTTCTGTTTCATCCATGTGGTCAAACCCGCTGTTGTTGATGGCGAATCTTGGCGTCCAAACTGTTTTTAATCCGATGGTGATTTCTGTATCTCATAAAAAGGGCCTCCCCCTAATTTGATATCTCTGAATCCTTTTTTGGGATCCATTTTCTGTAATTCCTTCTCCATCTTGTATTTTCTACGTATTTCAATAAATTCCCTTTTTTCCCCTAGTTCAATTATGAGTAGCTAATTTTCTTTCAAGCTTGGGTTGAAGGTGAAGTCTCAACATGTGTCATGGGTTTTATTTGGTAAATTTACTTTCTCTTCTCCTCTAATTTTTGTGGATGTTTTGACTTCTCGTCGACAAATAATACTAATGTTGTCTAGTACTGCCTTGGTTTCACCGGCCCCCTAGTACAAGGTTATTATTATTTGGCACGGTAAGCCCTTAGCACCATATTGATTAAAGCGTGGTTCATGAGGTGTGGATTCCCCCCTCATGATTTAATTGGTATTAATAAGGAATATTTAGCCCATGATACATGTTGATACGGATCCAGATACCCAAGTACGTCATTTTAATAGATTTCTCTTCCATTTATTCTCGCCATTGCAATTCCAATTTTAGAATTTATTCTCGCCATTTCAATTCCAATTTTAGGATTAATTCAAATCGCTTCCACCACAAATCCAACCACCATTTAGAAAATTAATTCTATACACAATTAAAATTCACCTCCTCGTGGGATCGACACTCGTCACCATTGATCTATTCTACAATAGATTCGTGCGCTTGCGAGTTCAATAAAATTTGCACAACACCGATCGGTTTTTCGGATCGGATTAGGTTTCATTCGATCCGATCATGATCCGATCGGGTTAGCAAGAATACATCCGATCGGGTTATATCAACAACCCGATCCGATCCGAACCCGATATTTTTCGGATCGGATCGGGTCGGGTCAGATCGGATATTTTGCCCACCCCTAGCTGCAAGTGCATTATTTTCTTTGTACTAAAGTGAATCTTCGATGTATTTATTAAGTTTAGTGGAGCAATCTTAGTTAATTTTGATGATTTATATATGCATTTAATTTCATTTTTAATAATTCATGTGTAGGACATATGGATTCTTGGCTTTGCTTAGACTTATGGTTTGTGTAATTTTATTCGGGATCAATCAGCTTCGAGGATAAACACTTGTAGTCCATCATTTCTTGGGCATGGGACTCATCTTTTTTGTTCTCTATTTCTATGGTAGCAATTTTATGTTTTGTGTTGGTAGGGAAACTCCGTGATGAAATTTTGTCAAACTTTGCTAACGTACTCTAATTACCTTGTTGCATGGCAAAAGCATAAGCTCATAGTTGACATTGTTGTCATTAGAGCTTGTTTTCATAAAATAAGTGTAATTTGAAAGTACGTTGTACACTATTAATTAGATTTATCTCCAACAAGTCTTAATGCATGATGTCTATCATGTAATATATTTTTAATTATTTTGTTTAATTTATATATGTTGTAATATATAGCTTAATAGTAGTGTGAAGTAATGAAAATTTAATTTTTTTTATTAATGCTAATACTAAAACTTTATCATCATGTAATTTTTTATAATTATTTTGTTTAAATTATTTATGGTATGTTTGTGTTTTAATTAAATAAACAATTATTTTTGAATTATGACTTAAATTGTAAGGTTCAATTCTCTCACCTAAATATAGTAGAATTCATTTTGAGCTAACAAGCCCCTTTAAGTATTATCATAATATTAATATGTAATATTTATTTTTAAGAGAAGTAGTGACATAAGTGATGATGCAAGAGAAGTTGTAGAGATAGATAAGAATTTTAGAAACTAGTAAGGTATTTATGAAGGATAATTTCAACCATTGATCAAGAGTTATGGTAGCAAAATCCTAGCCATCCATTAGCCTTAAGGAATCCTATAAATACCCCATAACCCCCTTTCATTTTCAATCCAACTTAGGAATTAAAACATTTGTTTAGGAGAGAATCAAAGCAATTGATAAGTTTACTCTCTTTATTCTCCATGAGCAGGGGCGGATTCACCTTAGGACCAGTGGGGACTTAAGTCCCCACTGAAATTTTTTTTTTTTTTATAATTAATTTAGTTTTCTTAAAATTCTCAATAATTTTTTTTAAAGCCCCCACTAATTTATAGTCAAGCCTACAATACATAGTTATATTTAAATTCTCACACTCTAATTTTTTAAATTCAAATGAAAAAAGATGGGCTTTGCAAACTACAATCAAACCCATAAATATTAATATTAATTTAATTTTTAGACGGCCCACAAACTCATTAATAATTTTTTTTATTAATCTTACTTTTCCAATTCCACTACTAATCCAACGCCCATAAAAAATTTCTAAACATCTACTTATTTTGGTTGTTTACATAGAAAAATTTTTATTTAATAACATTGATAATGAAGTTATAATACAATGTATCAATGTATGAAAATTCATATTTTTAACATATACTGAAATACTATAAATCTTTTAAATTTATATTTTTATTATTTTTAAAAAAAAATTTATGTTACTGTTGAATAAGCCCCCAGTGAACCACTATGCTGTCTCCGCCCCTGTCCATGAGATTTCCAATCACTCTATTTAGGGTTTATATTAGCATGATTTTAGATTGATATAGATTATAATACTTGATTTAAGGTGTGTTTAGGTTTTGTTTAGGGTTTTGATTTATTGTGGGTTTTAATAATCAACCCTTGGTGTATTAAGCACACTGGACAAATTCTGGACAATATGAGTATCTCGAATTTAAACATATATGTTCTGAATGATTTTACTTAAGAACTTTATATTTCTGAAAACTAGACATGTAGTACTTATTGATTAAATTTTGTTTCATAAGATTTGACTTTGTTTTCAATTTTATATGGATTTGTGAATCGGACACTAATACACTGGAAAACTGTGATTCCAGCAAGGCAATCAGATTCATAAACTTATTTGTACTATTAAATGAACTCGAAACATTCTTAAATGTTATATAGGAGTTCATACATGTGTCTAGTTTTCCCAGTTTTAATTTCATAATTTTCTGATCAGTATCTGATTTTATAAAATTCTCAGAATACGTTCGGCTCGGTTAAGATACTGTGAAACAGTTTTGAATTTTTCAAGCAATAAATAGTTTTGAAAATGTTTTTAGTATCGGATCCTCTTGGAAATTTGATATGAGGTACTCATGGATGTCGAGAATGGTTCCATAGAATATTATGTCATTTTGAGTTTTAGATTAAGAGTTAAAATTTTAAGAATCAGACTAACACGGGTATGAATTAGCAAATCAGATTCTTAGGATAAGCTATTAATAATTATATCTTATATTTGTTAAGGTATTGGAGGTGATTGAGACTTTTAGAGACTTAGAGGTGTGTTAGTTCAAATCCCTTTATCGAGGTAAGTAACTTTATTCCTAATATACTAGATATGTATAAGTATTTTGATATTATTATAAGTATAAATGTTTTTATACTACTTAAAAGATTAATAGATTTTCATAACAAAATCAGTTTATAAAAATGTTTTCAAATCTAAATCCTTTTAACCAAATATTTCATAAATGCTTTTCAATATGTAAATTATTTTACGACATGACTATCTTTTATAATTTTGTCTATAAAATATTATGCAAGCCTAAATTATTGTTATAGACTTTTATGAATCTGATACGAATGTTTTGTACCCATGTCTGATTTCAATTATTGATGATTGTATAGATTCTTAATGTTTGACTCATTGTCCATAGTTATTCTGATTTTGTTTTTGGATCGTAATATAATATATCGTCTTTCGACCATAAGCTTCGCTCGTGCATGACATTCGATTTCATCGGAATTTATACCATTATGTGACATGAGCTAACTATATTTTCGTGATTGTGATATCTAATTTACTTTCATAAGTAACTATGCTTTTGATATTCGAGATACAATGAATTTATGTTTTTTGTTGTGATATATCAAAAGAAGGCTTGCAATATTTTGGTATCATTGGAAATTTAGTGTGTTGGGAGTGGTTTTATTTACAAAGTTGACTACTCACCCTCTGCGTTAAGCAGATTAAGTTCCATTTGAAAGGTGTTTTGGAGTTAGTGATTTCATTTCCGCTTTATTTGAATAAGAAGAGGAATGAACTCATGTTTCTATTTAGTTTATTTCTGTTATGAACTTGTAATTTGAAGTTTGAGACTTTTATTATTTTTGGAGAGACTATTTAGTGTAAAATGTGTGAATTTGTGGATTTAGTTGAATAAGAATTTGAGGTATTTCAATTTGAACTTTATGAGTAAGGATTACGATTTGTAAGTAACCTCATTCTCCACGTGCTTCACACGTGTTAGATTTGGGGCGTTACATAAATATTTAATAAAAATTGTTTATGAAATAGTACTACCGAAGATATATTCTCTATTTTTAACTTTCAATCATGTCTACCGAACACATATTATTGTTTTTAATTTTAAAATGTATGATACATAAAATGATACAAGACACATATTTAAATTCAAAATGCAACAATTGCAAAATATCATTTTCAATCTCTTCTTTTTTTTATAGAAAATACTAATTCAGAAATAATACTGAACAAAAACTTATTTTTGGTATGAATAATGTTGTGCTAGTTTTATAAGCTTAGATGCACCCTCAAATTTATTAGAAGCATCAACTCAACCCCTATTTAAGGTTAGATTTACGTATTGAATGATATCTAACCTACTGACTGATGTTGACGCTTAAAAGTAACTATAATATTCTATATTGTAATCTCATTATATTAACTAATAAAATTTAAAAATATAAAAAGATTAATAATAACAAAATAATTAAAGTTGAAATCCAAGAAATTACACAAAAGGGTACCTAAATCAAAACTAAAAACCAAAATGCATAAAATTTCTTTAATTGAGGTGGTGACAATGAGTAGTCCTCATAAAATGAGTGTAGAAATTGAGTGGTTTTAGTACATTATATGATTAAGGAACAACTTCTATCCTTTTACCAAGTTATTAGTACTATGTTTACTTGTTAGAGTAGGAATGAGAAGTGCTAATTCCTCCTACTCCAATACTTATTTGCATATTTTAAAGGGGTGTAAGAATCTCACTCTGACTCCCACCTATTTTTGAAGTAGGAGTGAGATTCCACCCATGGGAGAAGATCCACTCCCACCTTTTCCTTTTTTTTTACTTTTCTTTATTAAATTTAATACAATTATATTTAAGTAAAATAAAATAAATAATATCATATTTATATAAATAATATTATTATATTATTTTATAAAATTTCATTTATTAAAAGAATAATATTAATCTTATTTAAATAAAATATTATTATATTTAGTTAAAATAATAGTTTACATCAATTCTAAGTTAAAATTACTTTAAAATAATATTATTATATTCATAGAGAATTGATAATGTTACAACATATTATCTTTATTTGAAAATATAATATTATTATATTTATTTAATATTACTAATAAATAATAATAAATAGTTTATTATAAGAAAATATTAATTTTGTAATATGTTAATAATAATGTTTCATTTGTGTTGCTCATCAATAATTTTTAATTTCTAAAATTAAAACTAATAAAAAATTATTATTTACTTAATTAATAATATTAATAATTATTGTTAATTTACAAATATAATGAAATAAATATTTTATTTTTCAAATATATTTTATTTATTAATTTTGTAATTAAAAACTATAATTCTTTAAGTTCTTTCTTAAGTAGAAACATTATATATATTAATTTATTGTTAATATAAACAAAACTAAATTTTTATGACTTAAAGATAGGTGTTGAATAGAGGCCATCTCATAGAAAACAAAATTAAAAGCAATGGTGATATCATAATTTTTGCACTAATACGAGAGTATCACACTAGAATTTTTTCCGCATTATAAAAAGTTTGTATTCAAGAATAAATAAGCAACATCTGGAACAAATTTTACAAAAAGCCTCCAGGACATGTCATATTAATTTTGTGATACGAAAAATAGTATATTAGTCACTAGATCTTCTTTCCACATTACAAAAAATTAGAAATGCAATCTAAATCGATATCAATTACTAATTTTATAGTGAATGGGTCCTACATGAAAACAAGGAGTATTTTTATAATTTAAGAAATTATTAGCCATTTACCCTAAGTTTACTTTGTATCCAAAAATACTACGGAAACTTTAACTTGTTTAGTTTTTTAACCTTAATTTATTATTTATATGAGTTCTTCATACATGTAATGTAGGTGCAATCTCTCACAAAAAATAGGCCCCACTTCGAGTCCACAGTGAGATGATGTCATATACCTTACATTGCACGTAGGGTAGTAAAATCCCATTTATATTAGTCGCTCATAAAAAAATAGAATTACCTCATAAAATGACAAAATTAAAACAAACACAAATGACAATACCAGTTATTTTATAAGGATAATCAAGTCTTTTCGGCACCAAATTACATATTCAATTATTTTAAATATTATAAATTATTTTTAGACTGAGTGACAAACCCTGGTCATTTTAACAATCATGGCCATTTAATCCATGTAAACATGATATTCCGAGTAGACTGATGTTTGCGTACGAGAATAATGTAAAAAAAAAGTCACTTTTATTAAACTGAATAAATTTCACAATTTAAATTAGAAAACAATAAAATTTCATAATTAACATTATGAAGTGGAACTATAAATAAAGCGTGGATGATTTGCAAGTAGACTGATGTTTTATTTTAAATTCCTAATTAGTCATGGAAACAAAGCATCATTGCACTACATTCACATACGCATATGAATGCATTACAGTCTAACCGGACAAATAGTCAAACAAGGAGTTGTTAAATTCTGACAGGGCTTTTGAATTTTTTTTTTTAATTTTATACTAAATCATCAGTTCGTGAGACTAATTAAATAATTAAAGTGAAAATTTTAATATTTTAACTGCACTGATTTTGTCATTTGTGCATATAATATTTTTTTATTTCATTATTTTATTCCCGAATTGAATTCATTACCCTGTTCTGTATCCTCCACGAAAGCAACATAACAACGTCTCATTCCTCTCCTTTTTTTTTTTTTTTACTCCATTTTCTCTCTGTTTTCTCATTTTGGTTTCTTGACCTTGTATTGGGAGGCATCCTCAAAAACAAAACAAAACTTCTATGCAAGAAACAAGAACACATCGATCCTGTGAATGGGCCATCCATCCACGCTTTATTTATAGTTCCACTTCATAAGGTGTGTTTAGCTTATTTCTTTTTCTAATTGAATCGGGAGCCATCATTTGTAGCGGCCCCAAAAGCATAACATTATTGTGAGTAATGTATCCACTTGCAAAATAAACGGCAGAATGCGGTTTGCGGACGGAAATGGAAAGAAAAGGACAAATGTTTCTCTTCTTCTATTTTGGTAATTCTCTTCTTCTTCTTAACCCCAAATAATCAAAAAGCTCTCCAATGGCATTCGTATCCACAACTCGTTCCTTTCATTTTACTTAAATTTCAATATCAGCTCTTAGATGTAATTTCTCATCTTCGTTCCCTCATACCGGAAAACCCACATCTTCAATTTCGGAAAATAAACCCTCGTATCCGACCACAACAGCTAAACTGAAGGAGTCGCTACGACTGACAGTCAAAGACCGAGCCTCACTCGAAAGATTCCTCAAAGAAAGGTGCAAATCATCAGGTCAAGGTGATATTAATCTTATTACTCCTAATGAAGCCTTTTGTATCTTTGATTACATGCTCCGTATGCACCCTTCTCCGCCTCATGTCTATTCCTTCAATATTTTGTTTGGTTGTCTTACTAAGAATAAACATTATGATACTGTCCTTTCACTCTTCAAGCGACTCAATTCAACTGGGTTGTTTCCAAATCTTTATACTTACAATATCTTGATTAACTGCTTTTGCAAAATGGGTCGAGTTTCTCCTGGTTTTGTTGTTCTTGGGAGAATCCTCAGGTCTTGTTTTACTCCAGATGCTGTGATCTTTACTTCTTTGATTAAAGGTTTGTGTGCGGAGAGTAGAATCATGGAGGCTGCCGCATTGTTTACGAAACTCAAAGCATTTGGTTGTGAGCCTAATGTCATTACGTACAGCACTTTAATTAATGGATTGTGAACTGGCCATACAATCGTTGCTTTTAAATTTATTTGAAGAGATGGCTAATGGAAATGGGGAAATTGGTGTTGTTTGTAAGCCAGACACTGTTACATACACTACTATTATCGATGGTCTTTGTAAGAAAGGTTTTTGTGACAAGGCCAAGGAACTGTTTCTGAAGATGAAGGATGAGAATATTAACCCCAATGTGGTTACTTATAACTCTTTGATTCACGGTTTTGTTCACGCTAATGATTGAACGAGGCGATTGTTTGCTTATTGAGATGTTGGACCAAGGGGTACAGCCGGATGTTGTGTCTTTCAATGTGATCATGAATGAGCTTTGTAAAAATGGAAAGATGGATGAAGCAAGTAGGTTGTTGGACCTGATGATTCAGCGTGTGTGTGTCCAAATGCTTTTGTCTATAGCACATTAATTGATGGTTTTGCTTGACAGGTGAAATAGATCATGCGAGGGAATTATTTGTTTCTATGGATAGTAACGGGTGCATGCATAATGTTGTTACTTACAACACGTTAATAAATGGGTACTGCAAGACTAAGGATGTAGAGAATCTTTAAATCTATAGCGTAAATGCTTTCTAAAGGAATTAGGCCAACAGTTGTTACATATAACACCTTGTTTCATGGCCTTTTGAAATACACCAGGTTGAGCATGCTTTAAAATTGTTTGATGAGATGCAGCGTAGAGATGTGGCAGCTGAGACCTCTCGTATAATACCTTTATTGAGGCTCTGCAAGAATGGTTATATTGTAGAGGCAGCTGAACTATTAAATACTTTGAGAGTACTCAAGTGTGAACTTGGTATTGGAGCATACAGCTGCCTCATTGATGGATTGTGTAAAATAGGCAAACTGAAACTGCTTGGGAACTGTTTCAAAGTTTGCTCTAAATGTAGGCCTAATGGCAGATGTTGTAACATATAACATCATGATCCATGGGCTTTTGTAATGGTGGGCAAATGGACAAGGCACATGATTTATTTCTTGATATGGAAGCAAAGGGTGTGGAACCCGATTTTGTCATATTTAATACGCTTATGCTGGGTTTCATCCATAATGAGGACATCAAAAGTTGTTGAACTCCTTCACGGAATGGATGAGGAAATGTAATGCAGGCGCATCTGTACTTTCAATTGTTGTGGACTTGCTTGTAAAGAATGAAATTGGTTTAAACTCGATTCCACAATTCAAGAGACAAAAGTAAGTAGACGGGTTGAATCTTGATTTAGTAGTGTGTCTCTTCTGCTTTAAAACCAGATCTGAGGAATCCATTCTTATTACAACGTGTGAAGGAGTGTTGTGTATTGTTGGCATGTTCCCAGGTTCTGTTCATGGATTCTGTTTGCAGACATGGCCGACTCTTTGTCTCATCGGATAAGTTTCAAATAATTCTGGCAACTTTTTGTTGTAAAATTACTTTTTTATCATTTAATTCATATGTTTTCCTTCTATAATGCCTCTTTCTCATTTCCTGCAAGTGCAAAATTTTTGGGCTCTTCCTCTTAGACCTCTTTTTCTTCTCTAAATAGATAAAATGGCATTTCATTTTTCTCTTGCGAGGGTGCTGGTTTATGCTGAAACTTTCGGTTAGTTAAATTGATTGTCTTTGAATTGGAACTTGTAGTTGAACTAGTTTGCATTTCGAATATATGAGATTACCAACTGTAACGGGAATTGATGCCGAATTGATTATGTTATCAGGTTTTTCAGTCTGTGTTCATCTTTTATTTCTGTTAATAATTAATAGCACAGCTTGTCTTCTCTGCTTCTTTGGTTCCTGTCTATTGTCAAATATAAACTTGTAAAGACATTTTTTTTTGGCATGGCACATGCTAAATTTTGTTTTTGGTTTGAATGACACTACACATCTAAGTAATTGTCCAGATTTTTTTCATTCCTAGTGACATGGCACTCAATTGAATGGTGACTCATGTATCATGATTGTGTGTTGGTATTTGTTATACTACGTGTTGGCAAGACAAAGTTAATCCTTTTTTTTTTTTGGCTTTTGGATTTTGTTTCATTATATATATATATATTGTATACAGTTATTAGCTTCGACAACTTGAGTTGCAGTCTTGTGAGTTTAGAACCTGCCAAAGTAAGCATACACATGACAATGAAGAATTGAAGATTGTGAACGGTTATTAGCTATTGTTGCGAGTTTAGAACCTATAAATTGTATACAGTTATTAGCTATTGTTGGAGCCTTGGTGTGAACTTATCATCGTTGCCTCACAGTTGCCTCATTGATGAATTACGTAAAATAGGCAAACTGAAAATTGCTTGGGAACTGTTTCAAAGTTTGCCTCGTACAGGCCTAATGCCAAATGTTGTAACATATAACATCATGATTCATGGGCTCTGTGACGATGGGGCAAAATGGATAAGACACATGATTTATTTCTTGATAGACCATTCTCAGGGCACAAAGGGTGTGATGCCCAATTGTGCCATATTTACTATGCTTATGCGAAAGAATGAGACATCAAAAGTTTCTTCACTCAATGGATAAAGAAATGTAATGCCAGATGCATCTATAGTTTCAATTGGTGTGCGCTTACTGGTTAAGAATGAAATTAGTTTAAACTTGATGCCAGAATTCAAGAGACAGTTAATTAGATGAGTTGAATGTTGATTTAGTAGCCTTGAAGTTTTGAAAATGTTTCCTGATGGATAAATTGAACTTGTATGCACACGTGTGAACTAAAAAAGAAAATGATATACCATTGTGGAATCGAAATTCTTTTTAAATGAAAAAAGTTTGTCAGGATCGCCTGATTTCTAATTGATTTTAATAGAAAACGTGCTTTAAGCATGTCCTTTGGCATGAGGTAATACTATAAAGTTTTTTAAGAAAGGTTATAAATTCAGCAATTGAGTCTAAATTTGATATTATATTCATCTAGTATAGAGTAGAATATTAATTTTATCAGTTATAAAATTTACTATCTAATAGATGAACAACACTTAACAGTCTCATTACATTACCAACAGTTACTTCACTCTCTTCCTTCTCCTTCTTCTAATGTAATAACTTTATACTTGCATATTAGTTCCTCTGTTTCCATGAGGACACTAATAATAAATCCACTATGATAACTCTTGAGTATCTACCACTTCGTCTGTAATTAAGACTCAACAACTCAGATGAAAAACTTAATACCCAACTCGCAAGCGACTTTCGCAGCCCTATGGGCTACTACCCTGTCAGTCTAGATTCTTGCTTCGAGAGAGAGAACTAGTGACGAAAACTTCTATCAGTAGAGAGCGCTTAAAGTAGATTATTTTATATTTCTAGACTGATACTTTATCAAAGACAAAAGCAGCATAAACAAAGACAGAAGATTAACAAAAGCATCAATTGCCAAAGAGTGAAGAGTATTATTATATTTTAAGAACATAGGTTATGACCAACTTAAAAGAAGCAGTTAGGGTTTGTTCGATACCGTTTTAAAAGCCTTATTTTCATTTTTGTTTTGGGAGTATAAATATAATACATATTCAGTGGGTTGAATCTAAAAAATAAATTATAAAATAAAGAATTGATATTCACTTTTATAGTTATAAAATTAAGAACCTGTTGAACATGTTCTCAAACAAATTACAAATTAAATTAAAAAAAACCCCCCAAAACAAAATCTAAAAAGTTATCTTCCTCTCCCAAAATCTTATCCCCTCCCTCTCGTTATCTCTTCACAACGTTGCTTTCTTCATGGTTGATACTTCTCTTTTAACCACAACCCACTTGAACTGTGCACTCATCTTTCTCTCCCCTTCCCCTTTATCTAGGTCTACTTCACAGCTCTCTCCCTCTTGGTGGCTGTTACTTGTTCATCAACCGCAATCCATCGTCGCAAGGTACTACATTGGAATATTTGACCAAAAACATGTCAAGACAGAGTGATGTCTATCATGGTTTATTGCTGCAAGTACATTATTTTCTTTGTATTAAAGTGAATCTTTGATGTATTTATTAAATTTGGTGGAGCAATCTTAGTTAATTTTGATGATTTATATATGCATTTAATTTCATTTTTATTAATTCATGTGCAGGAAATATGGATTCTGGGCTTTGCTTGGACTGATGGTTTGCGCAATTTCATTTGGAATCAATCAGCTTCAAGGATAAACACTTTAGTTCATCCTTTCTTGTGCATGGGACTTGCTTTTCTTCCATCCAACTTTTTGGTTCTTTTTTTCTATGGTAGCAGTTTTATGTTTTGTGTTGGTGGGAAACTTCATGCTGCAATTTTGTCAAACTCTGTTGACATACCCTAATCAGTAATTACTTTGCTGCATGGCGAAAGCATAAGCTCATAGTTGACATTGTTGTCATTAGAGCTTGTTTCTATAAAATAAGTGTAATTTGAAAGTACATTGTACACTAATGAATTTGAATTATCCCCAACGAGTGTTGATGCATGATGTCTATCATTTAATTTTTTTTATAATTATTTTGTTTAACTTATATGTATTGTAATACATAGCTTAATTATAGTGTTAAAACAATGGCAATGTAATTTTTTTTTATTAATGCTAATACTAAAACTTTATCATCATGCAATGCTTTATAATTGTTTTGTTTAAATTATTTATGGTATGTTTGCATATTAATTAAATAAACAATTATTTTTTACTAAAAAAGTATGACTTACATGTTTAGTAAAAACTGTTCATGAAAATAGTACTACCGAATACATTTTCTCTATTTTTATCTTTTTTAATTGTGTTTACCAAACACATGTTACTGTTTTCAATTTTAAAATACAAGATATAGAAAATGATATCAGATGCTTATTTAATTCAAATCGCAAAAACTATATTTATTACTCATTTTGTTTTTAGAAATATTAATTCGTAAAGCAATACTAAACAGGAACTTAGTTTTAGTACGAATAATGTTGTGTTAGTTTTATAGGCTTACATGCACCCTTAGATTTATTGAAAGTATCAACCCAACCCCCTAGTTCCCGTTGACTGATATCTAACCAGTTGACCGATGTTGACTCTTAAAAGTAACTATAACATCTATATTGTAATCTCACTTTATTAACTAATAAATTTTAAAAATATAAATAGATCAATAATAACAAAATAATTAAAGTTGAAATCCAAGAAATTACCCAAAAAACCATACCTAAACCAAACCTGAAAACCAAAATGCATAAAATTTCATTAATTTAGGTTGTGACAATGAGTAGTCCACATTATATGATGAAGGAACAACTTTTGTTATTTTACCAAGTTATTAATCATGTTTACTTCTTGGGTAGTAAGTGTAGATTTCTACCTCTGTAGCTTTACTTGTATATTCTAAGAGGTGTGGGAATCTCACTTCGTTGATCCTACCCAATTTTGAAGTAGGGAGTGTGATTCCCACTCCCATGAGGGAAGGTCCACTCCCATAATTTTCTTTTTTACCTTTCTTTTATTAAATTTACTACAATCATATTTAGTAAAATAAAACAAATAACATCATTTTTATTTAATAAATATTATTTTATTATTTTATAAAATTCTATTTATTAAAAAGAATAATATTAATCTTATTTATATAAAATTATTATTATATTTATTTAAAAATAATAGTATTATATTTATTTAATATTAATAATTAATAATAATAAATAGTTTATTCTAAGAAAATATTAATTTTGCACTATATTATTAATAATTATGTTTCATTTGTGTTGCTCTTATCAATAATTTTTAATTTACATAATTAAAATTAAAACTAATAAAAAATTATGATTTACATAATTAACAATATTAATAATTATTGTTAATTTACAAATATAATGAAATAAATATTTTATTTCAAATATATTTTTTATTAATTTTGTAATTAAAAGTTACAATTTTTTAAATAAAGGTAAAACCGTAATTTGAAACCATTTACTCCCTTCTCATTCTAGTGAGAGAAACAACTTTGCTTACACTCTCGATCAAAGATTCTCACTTATCAAGATTTCCACTATAATCTAAAATGTAAACACTGTCTATAACATCAAATAAAATTCTTAATTAAGTAAACCATAAGGTGCTTGCATATAAAAAAAAATTAATAATATTAATTTTCATAAGAATTTATGTCGGAGTATTACTTTACTTTTTATTAACCGTTGCTTCAACTTATGGTAGATATTAAGAGAACAATAATAATAGAGCTACAAATGTTTGCGTACTATCAATCAACTTAACACTATAATTACCAACAAACCCTTAATACCATAAATAATTAAATTATTGGGGTTTTAAAATGACTCTCCAGACTTTGCAAGACTTCTTTATATGTAGGTGCCATGGTTCCTATAAGTAATATCAGCCACACTTTTTGTTATTGTTAAACAAAATTTATATTTACAATGTGTGAATTTGTACAAAATGTGGTATATACATTTGAAGTATGAACCGAGCAAGAAAATGTTGTGTCAATAATAAAGAAACGAAAAAACAATTGTATAAAATACAGATGGATTCTTTTTCTTTATGATTGCACCTATCATGTGATTATAAAAAAAAACCAAAAAAAAGAACTCCTGAGATTTAAAAATTTTGTAATTGTACTATTTTTGGATTATCAGAAGACTTCCTCTCCTTAAAAATGCCCTTAATCCATAAATGGTCCAAAAAATAATTCATGAAATGAATTTATTATTTTAGATAAGTTTCAAGTACGCATAACTTTTATAGCTCCATATTGCATAACTCCTCATTTCAATCAATGGATGCATTTGTTTACTTTTTTGTAAATTTTTGAATGGCCGTAATTCTATAGATAATTAATTAAGTGTTATTGCTTTCATTATTTTGTAGATGCATATGATGGGTGGGGACGTTGGGGGGCATGGATCTCAATACACCATAGGGCTATAATATTTATTCTTTAAGAGGAACCACAACCAACAACAATGCAAGTTCCATTTCATGTTACTTTTGTGCACTAGATTGCATAAACAACATTTATTATCCAAGGTCAGCCTCTCAAAGACTTTGGTTACAAGACAAAGCATGGGATTGCGGCCAAAGTTTTCTTGCAGTGAAAGGCTCAGAAGCTGATGACAACTGCTGAATTGTTTTGGGCCCCAATGGTTTTAATATTATTCTCTTAAAAACATATATGTTGATTAGAGACGAGAGGAAGAGGATGATTTGATTCAGCCAGTTGCAGAAGAAAGAGCACGCAGTGGAGTTCAGATTTTGAATTCTCATGTTAAATTGTTTTTAATTTACTATAAGGTAGAATACGTTGCATTGTTAAAAAATACTTTGAACATCCTATTTTTGTATTACAAATATACCAAAAATTAAATTAATTTTTTTCTTTATTAGTATAAACTAAATTTTGCCTGAATCCTCATCCTTGTAAGTGGAATTCTATTGTGAAACTAATAGTCCTTCCTAGTTGAACTAACTATCACTTTGAACATATGTGTCATCTCTAACAACAGCTTCCAAACCTACAACTGCCTGCTTCTTAGCATTAGAAGCAGTATCCGCATTGGCTTTCAACCAGCCATAATTTGGAGGAGGGCACCGTTGTTTATGTTTGTCAATTTCCTTCCTTGAACCATAAGCCATAATTAGGAGGAGGGCAAACTTCCAAATAACATTCAAAATGGTGTTGTGAAAAATTTTCACCCTTTTGGTAATAAAAAAGAACTTTATTTCTAGTTCTCTATCAACAATCTTACCACTAAGTTCTCTCTTGAGTAGAAACATCATATATATTAATTTATTGTTAATATAAAAAAAAAACTAAATATTTATAACTTAAAAGATAGGTGTTGAATAGAAGCAGCCTCACAGAAAAAAAAAAAAGTATTTGAAAGCAGTGGTGATATCATAATTTTTTGTAATGATATGAGACTATCACACTAGATTTTTTTCCGCATTACAAAAAGTTTGTATTTAAGAATAAATTAGCAATATCAGGAACAAAAAGCCTCCAGGACATGTCATATTAATTTTGTGATTTATTAGTCAGTGGATCTTCTTTCCACGTTACAAAAAATTAGAAATGCAATCTAAATTGATATCAATTACTAATTTTATATTGAATGGGTCCTACATGAAAATAAGGAGTATTTTTATAATTTAAGAAATTATTAACGATTTACCCTAAGTTTACTTTGTGTCCAAAAATATTATGAAAACTTTAACTTGTTTAGTTTTTTTACCTTAATTTATAATTTATATCAATCGCTCACTAAAAAGATAGAATTACATCATAAAAAGACAAAATAAAAACAAATACAAATGACAATACCAGTCATTTTATAAGGATAATCAAGTCCTTTCGGCACCAAATTACATATTCAATTATTTTAAATATTATAAATTACTTTTAGATTGAACCCCAGTCATTTTAACAATCATGGCCATTTAACCTATTTAAATTTCGAGTAGACTTATGTTTGTGTAGGAAGATAATGTAAAAAAAGTGGCACTTTTAAACTGAATAAATTTCACAATTTAAATTAAAAAGGATAAAATTTCATAATTAACTATTATTTGAACTAATTGATTCGGGAGCCATGATTTGTAGCGGTCCCAAAAGCATAACATTATTGTGAGTAATGTTATTGTGAGATAAATTATTAATTCTCGTACTTGCAAAATAAACGGCAGAATGCGGTTTGGGGACGGATTGTCGAGGTATTTGTTAATATTCGGAAATGAGAAGAAAAGGGCAAATAAAATTTTAACTTATTATTATTATTATTTTTAAAGATTCTAGCTCAAATGATTAGACAAATGAAGGAGCTAAAGGCCACTTGGCGGCTTCACTAGGAGCTGTTTGAGTAATTCTATTCTTCTTCTTTTTTAACCCCAAATAATCAAAAGCTCTCCAATGGCATTCGTATCCACAACTCGTTCATTTCATTTTGCTTCAATTTCAATATCAGCTCTTAGATGTAATTTCTCATCTTCGTTCCCTCTTACCGGAAAACCCACATCTTCAATTTCGGAAAATGAACCCCCCTATCCGACCACAACAGCTAAACTGAATGAGTCGCTACGACTGACGGTCAAAGACCGAGCCTCACTCGAAAAATTCCTCAGAGAAAGGTTCAAATCATCCGGTGAAGGTGATATTACTACTATTACTCCTAATGAAGCCTTTTGTATCTTTGATTACATGCTCAATATGCGCCCTTCTCCGCCTCCTCTCACTTCCTTCAATATTTTGTTTGGTTGTCTTGCTAAGAATAAACATTATGATACTGTCCTTTCACTCTTCAAGAGACTCAATTCAACTGGGTTGTTTCCAGATCTTTATACTTACAATATCTTGATTAACTGCTTTTGCAAAATGGGTCGAGTTTCTCCTGGTTTTGTTGTTCTTGGGAGAATCCTCAGGTCTTGTTTTACTCCAGATGCTGTGACCTTTAATTCTTTGATTAAAGGTTTGTGTGCGGAGAGTAGAATCATGGAGGCTGCCGCATTGTTTACGAAACTCAAAGCGTTTGGTTATGAGCCTAATGTCATTACGTACAGTACTTTAATTAATGGATTGTGTCGAACTGGCCATACAATTGTTGCTCTAAATTTATTTGAAGAGATGGCTAATGGAAATGGGGAATTTGGTGTTGTTTGTGAGCCAAACACTGTTACATACACTACTATTATAGATGGTCTTTGTAAGGAAGGTTTTGTGGACAAGGCCAAGGAACTGTTCCTGCAGATGAAGGATAACAATATTAACCCTAACGTGGTTACCTATACCTCTGTGATTCGTGGTTTTTGTTATGCTAATGATTGGAATGAGACCAAGTGTTTGCTAATTGAGATGATGGACCAAGGGGTAGAGCCTAATGTTGTGACTTTCAATGTCATCATGGATGAGCTCTGCAAGAATGGAAAGATGGATGAGGCAAGTCGGTTGTTGGACCTAATGATTCAGTTTGGTGTGCGTCCAAATGCTTTTGTCTATAACACATTAATGGACGGGTTTTGCTTGACAGGTAGAGTTCATCGTGCGAAGGAACTATTTGTTTCTATGGAGAGTATGGGTTGCAAACATACTGTTTTTAGTTACAGTATTTTGATAAATGGTTACTGCAAGAATAAGGAAATAGAGGGAGCGTTAACCCTTTATAGCGAAATGCTCTCTAAAGGAATTAAGCCAGATGTTGTTATATATAACACCTTGTTTATTGGCCTTTTTGAAATACACCAGGTTGAGCGTGCTTTCAAGCTGTTTGATGAGATGCAATGTGATGGTGTGGCAGCTGATACCTGGGCATATACAACCTTTATTGATGGGCTCTGCAAGAATGGTTATATTGTAGAGGCAGTTGAACTATTTCATACTTTGAGAATTCTCAAGTGTGAACTTGATATTCGAGCCTACAACTGCCTCATTGATGGATTATGTAAATCCGGCAGACTCGAAATTGCATGGGAACTATTTCGTAGTTTGCCTCGTGTAGGCCTAATGGCAGATGTTGTAACATATAACATCATGATCCATGGGCTTTGTAATGATGGGCAAATGGACAAGGCACATGGTTTATTTCTTGATATGGAAGCAAAGGGTTTGGAACCCAATTTTGTCATATTTAATACGCTTATGCTGGGTTTCATCCGCTGCAATGAGACATCAAAAGTTATTGAACTCCTTCACAGAATGGATAAGAGAAATGTAATGCCAGACGCATCTATACTCTCAATTGTTGTGGACTTGCTTGTTAAGAATGAAATTAGTTTAAACTCGATTCCACAATTCCAAAGACACAAGTAAGTCAATGAGCTGAATGCTGATTGACTTGCATGTTTTTTCTGCCTAAAATCTGGATCTGGAGAATCCCATTCTTATTACAACATGTGAAGTATTGTTGCGTAGTGATGGCATGTCCCAGGTTCTGTTCATGGATTCTGTTTGCAGATATGGATGACTCATCAGTTAAGTTTCAAAGTCTGGCAACTTTTTGTTGTAAAATTACTTTTTATTATTCAGGTCATATGTTTTCCTTCTATAATGCATCTTTTTCATTAGCTGGAAGTGCAAAGTTTTTATGCTCTTTCTGTATGACCACTTTTTCTTCTCTAAATAGATAAAATGGCATTTAGTTTTTCGTTTGTGAGGCTGCTAGGTTTATGCTCAAACTTTCTGTTAGTTAAATTGATTGTCTTTGATATCTAGCACTTCTAGTTGTACTAATTTGTACTTCTGAGTATATGGGATTGCCGACAGTAATGGGAATTGATGCCAAATTAATTATGCATCAAGTTTTTCAGCGTGTTCATCTTTTATTTCTGTTAACATTTTGGCTTTGGACATGCTGGATTGTTTTTGGTTTCAGTGATACAAAACATCTAACTAATTGTCCAAAGTTCTTCATTCCTTGTGACATAGCATTCAATTGAATGGTGACTCATGAATCATGATTGTGTGTTTTGGTATTTGTATACTATGTATTGGCAAGACAAAGTTTGTTGAAACTGAGAAACTTTTCTCCGCCTTCCATTCTTGTTTCATATTCTTATGCTAACAAATCTTGATCATGATGAGTCTCCTCTTTTCTTTACAACCCACATATAAAGTCTTGGCCATAAGCCTCAAGGCCTATTGGCTATTACAGCAGTGAGTTCACTCTCAGGAATCAGATCTTTCAAATTCGAGGAAATTTGAAAAAATTGCAAATGTCTACGAAGCAAATGGTCTAAAGGTCCTTTTTGTTATCACTCACACAACATTACTCAAGAGTATCTACGTTTTGCAGTTGGTTCTGTTGTGAAACAGCATTTCTGATTATTCTAGAAGACAATTCTTCGAAGCATGTATTTGAGATGCGTGTAGAGCCTTTGGAATTAAATGATTAATTCGCTTTAATTTCCAGCCATAGTTCTATGCAGGCCAGTTAATCCCCTTTTTTGTTACCCCCCTCTTTTTCCTTGTTGCTATGGATTGTGTTTCCTTGTTTTTCTACTTTTACTTGTGTTGACAACTTGAGCTTGCTGTCTTGTGGTTTTAGAACCTTCCTAAGTAAGCGTGCAAATCTTATTGATCTACGTTGGTTTTAGAACCTTCCTAAGTAACCTTACTAGTCATTTTCTTTTTTAAAGCAATGCGTTTTATGCGGCAATCTTATTGATCTACGTTGGGAAAAAATTTGACTGATTTTGAAGGTCCTTAAAGATCGTCCATCTTGGTTCTGGCATTGTTACAGCCTTGAAGTTTGCAAAACGTTTCCTGCTGGATAAATTGAACTTGTACACACACATGTGAACCAAAAGAAAAATGATATATGTTCCGAAATACTTTTAAATAGAGAAAAGTTTGTCTGGATAGCCTGGTTTTGAATTGATTTTAACAGAAAATGAACTTCGAGCATGTGCTCCAACTACTCTTGCATGACATTGGCGATTGGCCTGCATGTTTTCTTTTTCCTACTTTTGGTAATCTTTTTTGGTTTATGCTTTGCAGTAATAAAATGTTAATCATTTCTTCTCATGAATGTTTTCTTGAACTGAAATGTTAATCATTTCTTCACGTTGAAGCATAAAACTACTATAGGCCCAGGGCCGCAATATATGGAAGAAAATGCTTGTTTAGTAGGACCCTTTAATTAGGATATTAGCCACTCAATTTGGAGATCTTATGGACCAACAATCTATCTGAAACGTCACATTCACATGTTTGATTGAAAGGGGAATTAAGGAATTTCAAGTGGCTCAGAAAGGTAACCGACTCTACCCAACAATGGTAGAAGTCAATAATTCATTGGCTACATGAGTACTTTATGATAAAGAAACAATACCAGCCAACATCGACGTGCAGCAAGAACATGAAAGAAAGAAGATCACATGAATCAATCAAAACCAAATGATAAAATTACTGATGCCCCTTCATGTCATTCAAGAAATGGATAAAATAGGAATACAAGTTCATGTTAGGATTATATATTAAAAATAAAAATAAGCATGCATCATTATGTATATGTGTAAGTAGACAAAGTATTGATCTCAGGGGATTAGATAGCCTTTAACAATCAGTGGTGTTCCCGCTACCGGGGTGACAGATTGTGTATTTGTCTCTGAATCTGGGGCATATATAAAAAGCTAATAGATTTACTTTCTATCTTCAAGCACAAGAGCATACCATTATGATCTGATTTAATCTAGTCCACTAACTTGGCTTTTTTTTTTTTTAATTTATATACCATTTTGTGCTATCCATCTACATTGACAAGACATATTGCACAGTTTATCCTGAAAATCACCCAACACCAAGTGCCAATATCTTGGAGGATAATCACCTTCTTTTACCTGTATACTTAGCTTTAAAGAAAATTATGTTATTTCATTAGAGTTATTTTCATGATTAGCATTACCATTTCAAGTCAAATGTAACTCTAATCTATAATAGTATATCGGTTCCTTGTTTATCAATTCTCTCTCTCCATTTCAAGTTTCATTCGGACCAAGTATTCCCTTCTCATGTGTACGAGATGTCAAGCTTGGCAAGTTAAAAAGAAAATGAATAGTCATTTTCAATCAGTCTAGAACTTTCTCTAGGGGCAACTGGACCCCCAACTTCTCAATCTATTTTGTGTTTGGTGTGTGTAGAACTTTCTTGGCATGTTTTATCAGCCCTTCCTCTGGGTCATTTTGTAGGACGGGTTACACCAGCTAAACACATGGGAAGGTCATGTAGACTGGATGAATAAAGCTGCCCTGAGAGACCGTCATGGCGGCGTGCTTTGCTGCTTGTTTTGTCTTGGGTCGGTCTATTTTTCCCATTACTAAAGCACATTTTCCACCGTTTTCTCACATGCTTACCATAATGTAAAAACCTTAGCTGCTGCGACATGACATGAGAGTATCACACTAGATTTTCTTTCCGCATTATAAAAAATTAGAAATAAGATCTAAGTAGAGATCAATTTCAAGAATAAATAAGTAATATTAGGAACAAGTTTTACAAAAAGTTTCTGGGACATGTCATACAAATTTGTTAACTAAGAAAGTCTATACTAGATCTTCTTTCCACATTACAATAAATTAAAAATGAGATCCAAACTGACCAATTATTAATTTTACTGCGAGTGGGTCCTAAATGAAAATAAGGTTTTTTTTTTATAGTGTAGGCAATTATTAGCCACCGACCCTAAGTTTATTTTATATTCAAAAATATTAGGAAGCTTTAATTTGTTTAATTTTTTTTACTCTAATTTTATAATTTGTTTTAGTTGTCTACTAAAAAGATAGAGTTATCCTTACTAAATGACAAAATAGAAACAAATAAAAAATGAAAATTGTGGTCATTTTTTAAGGATAATTCTATCTTTTTGGCATCGAGTTGCATAATAAACTATTTTAAGTACTTAAAATAATATAAGTTTTTTATCAAATAAAATAAAATTTTAAACTATGTGTTTACCAAATATTTTAAAATCACAACTCCTCTACTACATTTTCAAACAACTTGTTAAAATCATAAATAACTAAATTAATGGGGTTTTAAAAGGACTCTCCAGACTTTGCATGATTTCTTTATCTGTTGGTGCCGTGTGATCATGTTGGTTCCGATATGTACCATCAACCACACTTTTTGTTATTGGTAAAAAAAAAATGAAAAAAAAATTATGGGTACAATTTTTGAATTTGTATTACGTGCGGTATTAAACATTTGAAACATGTACTGACAGTAATCTCATCTATAATTAAAAAAATAAAAAAAATTATATAAAGTACTTATGTTGTAGTGTAACTCGGATCCTTTTCATTATAATTCCATATCATGTAATTATCAAAAAACCTCTTGAGATTTTTAAATTTTGTAATTGCACTATCCTTCGATTATCAAAAGACTCTTGATAATGTTCTTCTTCTTAAAGATGCCCTTAATCCATAAATGGTCCAATAATTAGTTCATAAAATGAATTGATTGCTTTAGATAAGTCTCAAGCATGCATGCCTCTTATAACTCCATATTGCATAATTCCTTACTTAAATCAGTGGATGCATTTGTTTTCTTTTTCTGAAGTTTAGAATGGCCTTATCTACTTAATTTCCTCTTTAAATTTGACTGCCAATTGGGAATTTCGCCAAATTTTCCATGCCATCTTACACTCTAAAATATGCTCTTCACATTACTATAGCAAATTTAACATCTAGGATTTTGAAGCATTTTATTTTATTTTATAAATATTTAGCAGTTGAAAATAGGCTTTTAGCTTCTCTCCAAGAGATAATTTTCATCTAATTTTTTTTTTTAATAAGGCAAGCTTCCAAATAATAATCGAAAAGCACCTTATTTCCAGTTCTCCCTTAGGAGTCCTATCACTTTAGGTTCTCTCTTTATTAAGTAGAACCTTATATATGTTAATTTGTTATTAATATAAACAAAAACTAAGTAATTGTTTGTTTTTTTAACTTGTCTACTTGTTTTTTCGACTTAATGAAAAATTTCCAGTCATTAAATTATCATCCCAATTTTTTTTAACTTTTTACTTAATCTAAAAAGTATGAATAATATCATTAAAAAACTTCTCCCAAATATCTCTACCTAATTAATTAATTTTCATCATTAACCAAATAAAATTTAATAAGTAGCATTATTACTCATCTTTATAACTTATGATAATATAGTGGTAGACTATAACTATTTTTACCATTTTATTTTCTTGAAATTAGCATTATTCATCTTCATAATTTTTATGAATATTTTTCATATAAAACATCATAAATTATAATAAGATTGATTGACATACACTAATTTAGAATATTAAAAGGTTGTATTCAATTGAATATAATTTATATTATGATGATATATTATCTTATATGTTCTTTGAAATATTTATTATTTGTTTAATATTTATAATTTGTTAGATACAAATGTAAAAATATTAATTTTTAGATTTTTAAGCTAAAAATAAACAACTTAACATTTATTTTTAGAGATTCAGATAAAAAGACAAACGTATAAT